>MJUU01007751.1:65953-107405 GCA_002080025.1 Modiolus philippinarum
CTATCGTGGCAAAAACATGAATAACATAGAACGCCAACTGCAATTATGTCTAAACAGAATCGAAAAATGGGCAGTTGAAAATGGTTTTAAATTTTCAAGCTCGAAAACAGTCGGGATGCATTTCTATTGTAAGCGGAAAATGCACTCAGACCCAGAGCTTAAACTATACAATAACCCTATAACTATAGTAAAAGAGGCCAAATTCCTTGGTTTAATTTTTGATAGTAAACCCTCATTTCTTCCCCATATCAAAATGTTAAAAACAAATGCCTTAAGGCATTAGATATTTTAAAAGTTGTGTCGAGTACCGACTGGGGTGCGGATAACACTGTTCTATTAAATTTATATCGATCGTTGATTCGGTCAAAACTAGATTATGGATGTTTCATTTACGGTTCCGCCCGTAAATCATACATTAAGGTAGATCGGTGGTATTCCGCCATTTTGTTTTCATATTTCATGCTTTGATAGGTAATTTTCATTAAAGAAATATACAAACATTTTAACATTTGGACAAATCTGCACAATATTTGGCTTAAAACACAAACAATGGGTCTATTTCTCTTAGTTTACCATTCATTTTTGACGAAAAATTCAGAGTAGTAGTTGTACTGTAAAATGTTTTGAAATGAAAATTTAAACAAGGGAGGTAATTTCAAAAAATATTTAA
Organism: Modiolus philippinarum; assembly: GCA_002080025.1. Classification (NCBI taxonomy): domain Eukaryota; kingdom Metazoa; phylum Mollusca; class Bivalvia; order Mytilida; family Modiolidae; genus Modiolus; species Modiolus philippinarum. The sequence goes on from MJUU01007751.1 coordinate 66,624, forward strand.
CAAAGACATCATTATGAAAATTTTGACTTTGTGAAATAATTTCGTAATAAGCTCCGTGACCCCCATTTTTCTTTTTGTTTTTGGAAAGATCAATACAAGGGCTAGCAATATACAAAATTAATCAAATTTCTCATGGATTTAACTTGAATAATTTTTTTAAAATGGTAATTTTCCTTAACATTTCAACTAAAAAATCCATATTTTCGGTGAAAGATTGTGAGCTTATATGGTCCGTGACCCCCAATTTTTATTTTTTTTCTGAAAGTTCAAGTTTTTAAGTGTAATTCTGCAAATTATTGAAAAATTCTGATGGATTTTGCTTAGTCCCCCGAACCACCTTAAATTACTAGATACCGTTCACCACCAAGGTTTGCGTCTTTCATTAGGTGCGTTCAGAACTTCTCCTGTGGAGAGTCTCTATGTTGCAGCTAATGAACCATCCTTGGAAGAAAGACGTATTAAACTTGGTTTGCAATATGCAACAAAGCTTAAAGCGTATCCTTCAAATCCTTCTCACAACTGTGTTTTCAAACCTCTTCACAAAGCTGACTATGGAAAACGCCCAAATGTTATACAACCTTTTGGTCTTCGTATCAAACCACACCTTGAATCTGCTTATATAAATTTAGATGAAATAGCTCCTGTAGAAACTCCCAAAAAACCTCCATGGCTGAACCCAAAATTAACATTTAATTTTGAACTACGCAAACGCAAAAAGGCTGATACCAATCCTCTGGTTATCCAGCAGGACTTTGCAAGAATAAAATCTGAAAATCCTGAATACTTGCAAATTTACACAGATGGCTCTAAGGATGGAGACAGAGTGGCTTCTGCAGCCGCTTTTGGAGATCGTGCAGCAACTCTCCGATTACCATCCTCTAGTTCCATATTTACTGCTGAAGCTAACGCTATTTACTCAGCATTTAAATTTGTAGCTGTATCGCAATCAAATAAATTCATGATTTGTTCTGATTCACTCTCTTGCCTATTGGCAATTGAAAGTCGGAAAACAAAACACCCAATTATTTTGAAAATAGCCGAATTCTACAAAAAACTTGTAGCATTAGGCAAAGAAGTCATTTATGTTTGGATCCCTAGTCATGTGGGGATCAATGGAAACACAGTTGCTGACCAGGAAGCCAAGGATGCACTAGATGACGAGATGGCGGATTGTCCAGTACCGTACACTGACATGAAGCTTTTAATAGTTAAATACATTTTCAAGTTGTGGCAGGCCAAGTGCGATCTGCAAATAAATAATAAACTGCATGGAATACAGTCAGACGTCGGTAAACAAGTCGGTTCCTGCGGTAAAGACCGTAGGGAACAGGTTGTGTTGACCAGATGTCGTATTGGGCATACTAGAACAACACATAGTTTTATCCTCAACGGTGATGATCGACCTGAATGTGTTCCATGCAATTGTCCTTATACAATTCAACATGTTTTAATTGACTGTGTAGATGTTGCCGATATCAGGCGTGATTTTTATTCTGCTGATTGTCTTAAAGACCTGTTTACAGATGTCGCTGGCGACAAAATCGTTCAATTTTTAAAAGCAATCAATTTATTTCATAAGATTTAAATGGATTTATCTTAAAGTTCTTATATTATAACAATTAAACTTACTCTGGTATTATGTTTTTATATTTTACACACCGGTTTTACTTGTATAAAGCTGTAATGGTTTTATATTTATATTTTATATATTTATGTATTAAAATTGTTCAATATATTTAACTGTTCTCGCCACAATATAGCTGAAATATTGCTGAAGTTGGCGTAAAACATCAATCAATCAATCAATCAGAGTACAGCTTTATCGCTTCAACCATTTTGAAAGGCACCCTTATAATATTCATTCATGCCTGTCTTACGCACAATTTCCTCCCAATTATCTGTTTTAATAGCATTAATTTTCTTGATAGCAGTTGATGTGAACAGAGTGTTCTCTCATAACATAAAAAGACAAGTCTGTCATTGTCATTTCTTGAACACCTTCGTGAACAATCTTGGCACATGAAACCTACTATTTGCGTACGACAATGGATGTACATGTAAAATAAAGAGTTCTGTGCGACAGTTCGTGTAAACATAAATAAACAAACGAGTTAAAATTCTTGTCGAACTGCGATAAAAGGTAAAAAAATATATATATACACATATCAAAACGTAAAAAAAGATTAAAAAGATTAAAAAAACTACCTCTGTCTGCTTGTTTTTTAATCTTTTTTACGTTTCGATATGTGTATATATTTTTTGTTTTACCTTTTATCGCAGTTCGACAAGAATTTTAACTCGTTTGTATATTTATGTACATGTAACTTCGTTTGAGAGTAATTTATTACGAGTTCAACCTTCTTTAACCTGGGACGATGGAAATATCAACTATATTTCCCCGATTCGGAAAAATAAAATATTTGTAAACTATATTATGCCCGTCTTTTAAAGGGGAAAAAGAGAATCCGTCAGTGTTGGGAACGCATGCAAATCGAAAGACCAAGTTACACTTCCTTCGTTGTAATATCGACCTTGAATGTCATTTCAAAATTGCATTTCATACTATCGAAATAAATGTCAAAAAGAAAATTCTTCCTGAAAATTACGACTATTGTTTCAATATACTGACACAGATATCTGCAGAAACATAAAAGTTAACCAAAGAATAAATTAAAAATCGTTTAAGTAGTTTTTTCTATATATTCAACCTATAAGCCTTATAGGGGGAAAATATCGGCGGTGAAAGGGACAAAAAAGACGCCAAAACGAAGCGAACAACAAATGTAAAATTTAACAACATTAATTGAAAAAATAACCAGAACATAATCGAATATAAAACTAACGCATATCAACAAACAAACTAACAAGACTTATTGATAAATTAACGATGTGAAATGAAATCAACAAACTCGAAATAACAACTAACACACTTTAAATTGAAAACAACAGATGTTGCAAAATAAGCATATGTCAATGAAAGTTTACAATTAACATCAGATGGCACAGGAAAACAAAAACTAATGCTAGGTGGTGCACTTTGTCGGATTTTTGCTGTATACGTTTCCTATTAGTGAGAACAATACAAACAACCCGATGTATACGTCACGGAAGAAAAGGAAGTTAGTCTAGAAAATATGGAAGTACAACCGTTAGAGATAATTTTATCATTCGTCTTATGTTAATCGTCGCTGACCTACTACCAGCAGACTCAAACGTTCAATTCGAATATAATATGTATCAAATGGACAGTTTATATCGTGACCTACTACTTGTGCATGGGAATGGAATTTTTATTTCCGCTTTTAATTTGTTAAGATTTTATCGAAATGATGTTACGAAGAATGATTACACTAAAAGTGAGAGATACCAAAATCAGAAAAGTGTTGTTATTTTTGGGTGTCCTAAAATGAAAATACTAGCATTGTTTGGTAGATGTAACAAACAAGAGTTACATTTTATTTTGCGAAACGGTATGCGGGATAATCATCTGCAGAAACTAAGCAGAGCGTATCTACAATTTGAAGTAAGGAAAGTTCATTGAAGAATTAAGGGAAATCATTGAAAAATAAATTCGCCGATCTTCGTGAGAAGCGGATTTGAGTTTTGGCAGAAATTGACAAAACCTCGATATGACCATAAAAATGTTTCCAGAGATAACCGCATTTCATCACTATACATTGGGAATAATTTTTGTTCTTGGTAGCTGCAATGAGAACTAGTAGTAAATTGTAATCCGAAGTGCAGATAACCTTAGATAACTTAGTTCCTACTTGTCTTTGTAAGCGATATTACTGCACACTTTACCAGGAGAATGGTAAGAGTTTATTCCCTATTTTAATTGATTACCAATAATTGAATTATTTATTTTTTAAATACATCGATGGGGCACGGATGAGATAACATAAGCCTTCTGAAAATTCTTTTTACAACAAGTTGTGTTTAATGCCACTGCTACCTGATAATCGTCTGGTTGGCTCTTATCATAAAGTGTCAAGTAAGTCCGGAAACGGAAAGTTGGCATATTTTTTTAGAATGTATATAATACTGTCTTTGACATTTTTAGTTCGCCGAACGAAGTTGAGGGGGACTATTGGAGTACCTCCGGCGTCCTCGTCCGCGTCTACGTCTACTGCCGCTTCCGCATTTGGGCATATATCTCTGCAACTATGCATGGTAGGATCATCAAACTTTGTATGCAGGTGCATCTTGGGCTATCTCACAGCCGCCAAGAAAATTGGGTCTCTCTGACCTATATTTTACGCTTGATTGATTCAAAAGTTTTCGGACGAGTTCAGATCTCGGTCACTATACATGGTAGGATCATGTAACCTTGCACATGCATGCATCTCTGATGGTAAGTCAGTATCCAGGCAAAAATAAGGTCACTCTGACCTATATTTTACGATTGATTGATTTACATCAAGTTTTCGGACGAGCTCAGATATCAGTCACTATACATGGTAAGATCACACATGCATCCGTATCTAATGATAGATCAACATCCAACATTGACCTATATTTTCCAATTGATTGATTTACATTCACGTTTTTGACAAGTTCAGATCGCAGTCACTATACATGGTAAGATAATGAAACCTTGCATGGGCATGCATCCCTGATTGATTGATTGTACATCAGCATCCAGGCAAAAGTAGGTCACTTTGACTTATGTTTTACGCATGATTGATTTACATCAAGTTTTCGGACAAGTTCAGATCTCAGTCACTATACATGGTAGGATCATGTAACCATGCTTATGCATACAACTGTGATGTCAACATCCAGGCAAAATTGCTAAAAAAGTTACTGTAACAAAGTTCCATAACGAGCCGAACTCTGTAATCGTTGATTACCTATGTTTGTAGGTTAATAAAGGAGGTTCGTTACTCGCTGTTTTTTTTTAACCAGATATATCTATTCGGTTTCCTCATTTAAAAGCATTGAAAGTGTTTTTTGCACGCGAACCTCCTATTTTATTTACACAATTTCATTTTATACACTTTAACGAGCATTCTGAGAAAAAAATCATCAATTTCTATCTATTCTGTCATATTCATTCATGGTTTGACCATTTTAAACCTATACAAAATGAAGGGGAGTTTTGTTTCCCACCAAAATATGCGTCACTTATATCTCTAAAACGAGATTTTGAACCTATTTTTTTTTTTTTTCACTCAATTAACTTCTTTTCCAATTGTCTAATAAAAAGTCACATTTATCTCAAACCCTTATACACTTTCTAATTTGGGAGCGAACCTCCTTAAGGCATTGCCTTGCATGTATGACATGCAATACATTAACTTACATGCTATCAGAGTTTGTATCATTATTTACGTTTGTCTTTTGTCTTTCATTTGTGTTTTTTAACGCAGTTGCTTGTGAATAATAGCATGTTATTGTAGTTTTCGACAATCGTAGGTGTTTACTGTTATCCTTTGTTTGTAATTATCAGTTCTCAAATATTATGTTTAAGAACAAATATTTGTCGGAACTGACAGTTAGCTAGAACAGGACTTTTTGATGCCCAAGGAGGCTTACAGACAAAAAAAATGAAACCATTTCAAATAAGTCATTTCCATCTTGGGCGCAAATACCTTCAGACAGTGACATCGAATCAGTAGTTTTACCCATCTCCAGACAGTACCATCGATCCAGTAATCATTCTTGCGATGACTAACAGTTTAGTGGTTCTACTCCAAGGACCACAGTTGACACATCATTGATATTTATTCAGTGTTTATGTGGTCAGTGCCTAACAGTTCTGGAAACAGACATGAATTCAAAACCATCAGATAACGCTTATCGAGTTTCTCTTGAGAACTAACAGTCCAACTGGAGTCGACATTCACTAAGTTGCGACACCATCGGGAACTAACTGTCCTCCAGACGGGAACATCGATTTGCTGTTTATGCATTTCGGCATTAACGGTCCGTTTGATAGGAAAACCGATCTAATGATTACCCTGCCAGATTAAGTGGCCGCTTTAAATTAAGAAGAAATTGAAACACTGGTTTTCCTCAGTAGCTTTACACTCAAGAACTACTGACGTCGATTTGTTTTCTACGGCCAAACGCTAACACTCCAACACTAAAAGTGTCCTGACAAGGGACATTGATGTTGTTGCTTTACCCTGAAGTTCTAACAGTGATACTAGTACTAGACTGACACGTCCGCATTGCAGCGATACACACTGCATCAACGTTTCGTGACGTACAGGACATCAGTAAGCAGTTATTTTATTTGTGGCTACGATTCCGTAGGAAAGAGAAATTGACCTAGTTAAAGTACTGAACGGGGTATCAGACCACTTTTAGGATTAAGACGAGACGGGAACACAGATAACTGTTTATATCTATGTGGATTTATATTCATCTAACTGGTGACATCAATCCAATATCAGTCAAGTACTTAAACCCTAGTAGACTCATCTTCAGTGGCAATACCTTTTAGGGATAACAGAAGTTATGCAAGTAAACATTAAATACGGTGATAAGTAATGTTGCGATGCCCACAGCTACAAATGTTTCCCCAGATGGTGACATTGACTTTTGGGTTTTTCGTTAGGACTTGTGGTTTTACAATCGGATGACTTATACAGTGACACTTGAAACAGTGAAATAGACCCAAAAGCAATACCCTCGATGGGCAAACAGTCATCTTTATCCCGTGATTATACAGTTGTGGAACAATATTACAAGATGAAATGACAGTGACCACGTCGTAATACGTCATAACAGCTTCGAAGATAGTGATATTGGGGCTGGGGTTATACCATTTTGGGCTTACACTTCTGTCGATATTAATATGACATTGACAACTTTGTGATATCATACAAACAAAACAGCCCGAGAGGTGACATGGGTACAGTAGTTTTATCCTTTAGCTGGTACTCCTGTCGATAGCATATCATTTTTGGCTGGTACTCCTGTCGATATCAACATGATATGTATATGTTATCTGGATTTTGACATCTGTATATCGTAAAATTATCCCGTGAGCCATAATATGATGCACAGGGGCGAACGAGTCCCAAGTTTCATATTGTGGCGAGCGGGATGATATTTATCAATTATGGAATTTTTACGAAGTCAGTATGTTAAATATGGACCTGTTAGGTTTATATTGACCGAGGTTAATATACCTTACAGGTCCATATTTAATATATTGACAGTGTAAAAAGTCCATCATTTGTATATTACATAAATTATGTAGTTTTATGGTATCTCATTTCATTTTAGTGGAGGATAATTTTGTCAATACATGGGAATTTACTTAGAAATATAACCTTTATTTGAAGGAGGGCATGGATCTGCCTTCATCTAGAATGGGTTACATGGATGCTCAAAGGATAGATCCATGCCGACATTTTTCTTATATTTGTAAATAAAAAACAAACAAGTAAGCCTTTTTAGTGTGTTTACGTGTTAAAGTGTGCAATAAAAACATGTGACAACAATAATTTTTTCCATTGATTTCTTTGGTTGCTCAGTAGAAACATTTTAATATCCCCTTTTATTTCCCCGGCGGAAACTCCTATTTTTCCAATATTTTTTCATAAGACCTTTTTTAGTGAAAAACCTTAATCAGAAAGTCCAACCAGACATGTATCGTAAATAAAACTAAAAAAAAAGAAACACAGCGTCAATATACTTAAAAATAGAAACATGGCGTCAATATAACCCAAAATTAGAAGCAACGCTGAAATATACTGAATATCTTTAAAATCACGTGACCGTATTAGCCAATGAGAATAATAAGAACTTATACCATATGTAATATTTTACAATATTCCAGCTTTCAAAATTCAGATAACTTGTTTATCGCCTTTTATTTCTTCTTTCTATAGAATTAGGTTTTGAGTCAAATTCTCCCAAGTTTGAGTGGGAAATGAGGTTCATTCCCTTTTTATACCCCACCACACGAAGTGGCGAGGTATTATGTGATACCCTCAGTCGTGTGTCCGTCCGTCCCCTGAAGGTTTCTGACTGAAAACTTGTGAACGAAATAACAGAAGGTCTTCAAACTTGGAATGTGACTTGTTTACCACAAAGTTCAGGCCAAGTTCGATTTGGGGTTCAGAGGTCCAAGGGGTTCTGGAGTTATTCCCCTTTAAATTTGAAATTTTGCAAATTTTAGGGTTTCCGACTGATAACTTGTGAATGAAATAATATTTTGTCTTCAAACTTGGTATGTAACTTGTATACAAGAAAACACAGGCCAAGTTCGAATTCGGGTTCAGAGGTCCAAGTGGTTCTGGAGTAATGCCCCTTTAAACTTAAAAATTTTACGAATTTTAGGGTTTCTGACTGATAATTTGTGAATGCAATGATATATTGTCTTCAAAACTTGTTAATAACAAAACACAGGCCAAGTTGGAATTTGGGCTCAGAGGTTCAAGGAGTTATGCCCTTGAAACTTTGAAATTTTGCGAATTTTTGGGTTTCCGACTCATAACTTGTGAATGAAATAATATATTGTCTTCAAACTTAATATGTAATTTGTTAATAACAAAACACAGGCCAAGTTTGATTTTTGGTTCAGAGGTCCAAGGGGTTCTGGAGTTATGCCCCTTGAAACTTAGAAATTTTGCAAATTATAGGATTCCCGACTGATAACTTGTGAATGAAATAACATACTGTCTTCTATTTTAGTATGTAAGTTGTTTGCCATAAAACACAGGCCAAGTATAATTTTGGGTTCAGAAGTACACAGGCATCTAGAATTATGCCTCTTTCAACTTTGAAATTTTGTGAAACGTGGCGGGGTATCATGTAATGCACCATTACTATTTTTTACAAAATTAGGAATGTTTTGTAGTTATTTTATGAATGCACAATTTTTTTGTCGACTATAAACGTTATTAATTTAGAATTTTTTTTATTGAACCATGTCAGCAAATCGAAATATTGTCGGTTTTTCATAACAGAACCTCTCCATTGTTTACATTTATCCTGCAGTTCCCAGGCACTTTATAACGTCACAGTGTAAACAAAATGGTGGCTCTGCTGAAGTTATCAGCGACGTAGTTTCCGTAGTTTTTCGAACGTCTCGTTAGCATTTTTGTGTATTGGTGACGGTAATTTGTTAACAAAATTAAAAACAGAAAATGTAATTGATTCTATATCTAATTAAGATTTATTTCTTGCGAAACGGATAAAATGAATATTGCTTGTCAAACGTTGGGAGAACTTCCTTGATAACTCAAGGACAACCTCTTGATAAGTTCGGGTCAACCGGATATGGGTTTTTAGAAGTACTCTGCAAGCTGAGATAGGCGCAGGGAAAGACAATAATACTCAATATGTGATCGTCACATATTCGAGAAATTGTTTATTGGATAGAATATAATTAAAATATCCTAACAACAGTTATGTTTTTTAAAAATATGTATCAAACCAAATGTATGCCGGTCGATTGTTTTGGATTTCAAAGTAACCTTAACGTTCAAACACAACATATTATTGTTGTAAGAGTGCAATACAATATCTGGTATTTTCATAATGAATATATTTTCTTCATTAAAGGCTCGTTTTGATGGTGTTGACATACATGTGCTGTTATTGGTGTGTATATCTAGTCTTGTAACACATGTAAACGGAGAATGCTACTTTTATCCTATTCATGGCCGGATAGATCGCTGGTTCCGAGCTGACAATTGCAGTTGCAGTTGCACGTAAATTTGTTTGGAAAACGACAGAATTCTAATAATGGGCTATTAGAATCCAGAGATTCACATACAATAAATGTAATTTACTTAAATGCGACACGGAATGGTCAACATCGACATGGAGTTTATTATGTTCATGTATTTTCCACGGTAAGTTGTAGAAATACATGTAGTTCATTTCAGCTTGAATATATATATATATATATATATATATATATATATATATGCTGATTTTGAAATGGGTTTGTGAATAAATGCCAAATTAAGCAAAATAAGCAACAATGAAATTTGATTTGTAATTATTTAAGGCCTCCGAATATTCAAGTTGTTATACTTCACTCGCCACGATCGCTCCAGTTAGAGACGGGAAGGGCTTGGATTATTCTGGTTAGTCCAGTCATCTATTTAGTTTTGAAAGCAAAATAGAAGTTATTCGATTCCAAATGAAAATGTTGAAGTGGACCAATAACTCTCCTCAGGAATGGCAATAATGACCGGTTAGGATCTTGAACATACCAAGACGATGTTGAGTATAATAAGAGAACCAACGCCACGCCTCCTTAATGACAAACGTAAGGCAACAATATCTCTTGTATAAAATGATCTTTACGACATTATAAAGCTTTAGTATCATGTTTCATGCCCAGCTACATTATGTTAATATTAACTTATTTTGCCTTGCATGCTTTCTGATATTTTTTCTTAGAAAATCGAACATTTCCTCTACAAATAAAAAAAAAGATTGGTGCATCGAAGTTGCTTCAGGCATAATCCTTGCCAATCTTTTCACGAACTTGGACAAATACAGCAACAGATTATTTCACCATTAACTGCACTGAAAAGTGCGGGTTTTAAATTCCAATTCATTCAATGGCTTTACATAAATCTTATTTAAGAACACAATTTAGTTCAAATTTTGAGCAGTTTGGTGCTTCTCTACAATTAAGTCTCCAATGTCTGGGGACGGGTCGAAAAAAGACCGTTTACGGGGCTTTGTAGAATTTCGTTATTATGAAAAAAAAACCGACACCTGAATCGGTTTTCAGGGGTTCCGTCTACATAGTTCCCGGAGCGCTTCTAAATGTGGTTGATAGGAGAATTTCAACTTTGTCCGATCCAAAGAAAATTATTTCTAGGTAGATTTTTGGGCTACGAATAAGATGGAATCATCACATTGGTTGTTTGGGTTGACACCGGCTATTTCTCACAATTGCAAATCTAGTTTAACTTGATCTCATCCTAATATAGCTTACCTAATCAATAAATCATACGAAAAAAAATCAAACCAGGCATGCAAAACTCGGAACCAGAGTAGACTCGACTAATTCAGAGGAGAACTTCTGTCTTGGGTGTTCTCATTTTGGCAAATAAGAACGGTTCATTGATGTGAATTTCCAAATTTTTAATGTGACATGAACATTTGATTGCGTTCTTAGTTTCAGCTCCGGATGGGTCATTATCGGGTGATCTGGTGAGTGGTTTTTATTTCGATTAGTCCATGGAAAAATTTTGTTGGTTCCGTTCAAAAGGATATTACATTTACTGATTAGTTCTTCATATATGAATTACGGGTTTGTGTGGACATGATGGTTCTTTGTACTGAAATTTGCACTGGTGTTTAGTACAGCTCTGAAGGGTTATAAATCTTGCAATTACTTGGAACTTTAATCTCACATCAAAAGTTTACGTTATGCCAGGAAATAGTGTTGAACAAAAAATTGAAACAAAAAGAAGAAAAAAAAATGGAAAACTGAGAGAAACAGGAAATAACCCAATTCCAAATGCAAATAAAACAAACAGCCCAGAAAAACAAAACAAAACAGATCAGCATGGGTTTAAGCAAAACAAAACAAATCAGATAGATTTTACTTCAGCATGGGTATGACAAACACCGTGCTGAAGTAAAATGTATCTGTTTTGTTTTGTTTTGCTTTTTGGGGGAGCAAAACAAAACAAATCTGATAGATTTTACTTCAGCACGAGTATGTCATACCCCGTGCTGAAGTAAAATGTACCTGTTTTGTTTTGTTTTGCTTTTTGCGGGGGATGGGGGGCTCTTGGTAAAAAAAAAAACAAAAAACGTACGAAATCAAGTACAAAAAAATGGATGCTTGCGGATATCTTTTAATGGTTAACAGACGGTTTTTGCTGTTTTGGGGCTCTTTTGTCCAAACTATTTACAGATTACTTAATCAAAAATAAATAAAATGTCATGTCGGTTGTCGAGCAGAAGTGATTTTCAATGTTAAAGTCCATCTATTTTATTTTTTACACGCTCTCGTTTATGTTTAAGACTGCATATTCTTAATTTTGGGTCTACTGATTTTAAGGTATAAGACAAAGTACTATTCAATTGGGTCGAAGAAGTTTATTTTTGTGTATTTTTCAGAAGACAAAAGTGAACCTTTTGAAAATGTCACATAAAGGTAGGAAATGCTTACGGATTCGGAACGTTTTATCTTTATCCCTCTCTCGTTGTTAAGATGCTTTATATTGTGAGTGTTTTAGAATCGAATGTTGTATTTATGATTTGTATACTAGTATTTTTAATGAAATTCAGATTGATGTTTTCGTGCAGGGCTGACGAAATCTTACAATTACTTGGAAATCTGAAACCAACGTCAAAAGTTTAAATTATGAATATATGATGAGTTTTCTTAAAAATGTTATGGGATGAGTATACAATTAGAATGTTATATATGTGAGTTTTGTATTTTCTGTTAATATATCTTGTTTTGTTCTCCGTTGCCTCGTTTTTGCTATCTCCGGTAATTTTGATTGTGTTATTTACCTGTATTTTGTTCCTTCGGAATACTACTTCCGTTTATGTATTACCATACATACATTTGTGTTAACTGTTATCTTGACTATGTAATACAACATTGAAAAGTTATGTATTAGTTTAGGCATAGCTAAACTTCCATATTTAACGGTTCTATGCAATTCTCAGTGATGTCTTTGTCTGAAAACTAATCTTTATCAATGCCGCGATCTTCAAAAATTTAAAAAACAAGAGGTTATTAGTTAATAATTTACACTACATAATTGTCATGTTTAAGCGGTATGGTGATATTTACGTTGATTCGAGAGAAGGCCACTGTGGTAAAGATGATTGCTGTGGTAAGTTAATAATTTCAGCAACATTCCACCTTAAATCTTTTATCTTTTACTCTTTCTGCACTAATTTCATTGAATACTATTGAAGTTTTACAACAAACTCATACAGCGATAAAACATTAAAATCGTTATATTATATTTTAAAAACCGAAAATAACAATTATGTTTTATCAGCTTGTGATATCGAATAGAAACAAATCAGATAAAAACCTTTTTAACAAGGTTCTGATATTCATAAGGGAAGGCAAATATGCTTTTGTTGCCAAGTTAATGAAAAAAAAACATTTTGAGAATTGTTCTGTTACGGGAGAATTATTTAAAATATATACAATTAAACCTCCAAATTCCCCGGACGTGGATTGCTTCCAGTGTTCCATGCACAGAGTAGGTCAGGCGCATTCCCAGCCGAGGATGGCAGTTAGAGGAATACCGTATCTTTGCAACGTGGCCGCAAATCATTGTACACAAACTGTGAAGAAACGATACGCTCCTTGCAGTGTAAATGCTCCTTCCATGGCTATATTTTGTCGACAGAAATGGTCGCCTAGGCCATTAGCGACTAAAATATAAAGAAGTCGTCTTTTGGACCACCACGTTCTTACGTGCTTGGGTAACAAAAATATTTTTTAGCAATTTCAGCTTTGGTTTTTGTCTCTTCCTTTTCAAACTGTTGAAAATCACAATGTAAATCGGCTCTAAGATTTTGTTTTGGAAGTTATCACAGTTATCACTATTTCTCAAACCTCAAGATGTCGCAAGTTTGTTTAACAATAATGGCCACATGGCGACCGAAATTGAAAGTCTACTTTGAGGCCTGCTATCAATATTGCTCGATAAAAAGCAGACTACGGTTATTTGACCAATTCGCAAATCAAAAACCAATACATTTTCTGATATGTATAACATGTCTTATCGATTACTTTAGAGAAACTTAACACTATTAGCGAATTAAAATCAAACTTTGACAAGGAAGCAAGTAAAAAACCTTTTAATGTAATAATGGAATCTGAAATATTGCTGAGTAGACGTTTAACAATATTCAATCAATCAATCAATAATGGAATCCGCTTGAATCTGATGAACTGATAAAAATAATTTCAAAAGTTATGAATCAAAAACGCAGACATTACATTCAAACTATATTTTCGTAAGTAATGTAGTTTTTCACAGATTATGAGATATACATACATGTTTATAAATCTGCGCATATGCAGAATTTAAATTCACAGTAACTTCGGTATTTTTAGTTACTTGTTATTACCGGGTCTATGCCACTGTTGGCGGACTGTTAGTCACCGAGGGTATTCACCAGCCCAGTAGTCAGTACTTCGATGCTGACCCGAAAGGCGATTCTATTTGGAACCTTACAATATCTGAATTTTTGTAAATCTTGTTGAAAACTAAGGAGTATTTCCCGCATGCAAAGCTCTATCCTAAGTTAATTTGGGCTTTACATTTAGATCAGTTTGGTTATTTGTTCTTTATCAGTTTTAACATCTTTGAGTTTATGGTCTTCCAACGTTTGGATTTTATCTGCACTGAAGAGACATAAGTTGTCGAAATGCGCATATGCAGAATTTAAATTCACAGTAACTTCGGTATTTAGTTATATGTTTATGTATCATTCATCATGTTTTTATTGAGGCGTTAATGAGACCAAAGATAATTATTATCTTCTTTTTATGTCTATACTTATTAAAAGTTTTAAACTAACTTTATTTAATATGGATATTATCTCTCCAGTACAGTAATTACTCTAATCTCTTATATTGCTGATTATTAAACCTTCTGTAAGAAAATTCATTTATAGGAAGACAGTTTTATTTTTGTGTAGTTTTTAAAAGAAATAGCGTTGACTGCACTATTGCAATAGTACAGTGCTTGTACAGTAAAACATAACCAATCACACCATTGTACCATACACCATACACCATGCACCATTACACCATACACCATGAACCATTACACCATATACCATACACCATCACACCATACACCATTGCACCATATACCTTGCACCATACACCATGCACCATACACCATATACCATGTACCATACACCATACACCATGCACCATACACTTTACATCTTACACTATACACTATGTCCAGTACAATGTATTTGCATTTTGGTTTTTATTTTATAGTGGCCGTTACATACAACCTCGGGCATACAACAAATGAATTTTATCTTTTTGTAGGACAAAATGAAGATTTTTAATAAAAATTTGTCTCGGCGAGATCTCATTTTTCAGTCTCAATTCTAGAATACTTTCCACAAAGCTTGTTTTTTACAATCGTGTAAATAAAATAAAGGGTGATACAGATTTTCGTTTGCCGTATTTTATTTCGCGTGTTGCTTTTTCTCGCTTTTAAAATGTCATTTTTGCCCTCATCTTATTTAATAAGTATTTCCTTATCGAACGTACATTAACATATCATTATGAAGGCGGCAAAGGCTTAGGGTTATCATCGTACAGCGTCCATAACCTTTTTTTCGTACACCAAACACGATCTTATTTCACGTGAAATGTACATTGTACACGAGAATTTCGATATTTCTTCCATCAAACAGAACCTATTTCTATTTTTTATACACCGTACAATGACCAATTCCTTTAAATCCCTCATTAATCATATAAATAGAGAATTGGAGTACTAGGTGGCATTTGCACCATTTCGAATACTATCAATGTCCCTATTGTAGCATATTTTCATTAAATTTGTACACAATTTGAGTACTAAATGGTATTTACATGATATCTTATAATATCAATATCACTATTGTTGCATATTTCAGTAAATTTGTACCAAATTTGAGTACAAGATGGCATGTACATCATATCACATACTATCGATATCCCTATTGTTGCATGTTTTCAGTATATTTGTACCAAATTTGAGTACTAGATGGAATTTATATCATATCGCATACTATAGATATCTCCATTGCTGCATATTTTCAGTAATTTTGAACCAAATTTGAGTATTAGATGGCATTTACACCATATCGCATACTATCGAAATCCCTATTGTTGCATGTTTTCAGTATATTTGTACCAAATTAGAGTACTAAATGGCATTTACACCATATTACATACTATCTCTTTCCCTATCATTGCATACTTTCAGTAAATTTGTGCCAAATTTGATTATTAGATGGCATTTACACCATATCGTATTATATCGATATCCCTGTTGTTGCATATTTTCAGTAAAATTGCACCAAATTTGAGCATTAGATGGCATTTACACCATATCGCATACTATCAATATCCCTATTGTTGCATATTTTCAGTAAACTTGTATCAAATTTGAGTATTAGATGGCATTTTTACCATATCGCATACTATCGATATCCCTATTGTTGCATGTTTTCAGTATATTTGTACAAAATTTGAGTACTAGATGACATTAACATCATATCGCATACTATAAATATCTCGCTTGTTGCATATTTTCAGTTAATTTGTACCAAATTTGAGTACTAGATGGCATTTACACCATATCGTATTATATCGATATCCCTATTGTTGCATATTTTCAGTAAATTTGTACCAAATTTGAGTACTAGATGGCATTTACACCATATCGCATACTATTGATATCCCTTTTGTTGCATGTTTTCAGTATATTTGTACCAAATTTGAGTATTAGAGGGAATTTACATCATTTCGCATAATATCGATAACCCTGTTGTTGCATATTTTCAGTAAATTTGTACCAAATTTGAGTACTAGATGGAATTGATATCATATCGCATACTATCGATATCCCTATTGTTGCATATTTTCAGTAAATTTGTACCAAATTTGAGTACTAATTGGCATTTACCCCATATCGCATACTATCAATATCCCTATAGTTGCATGTTTTCATTATTACCAAATTTGAGTACTAGATGGAATTTATATCATATCGCATACTATCTATATCCCTATTGCTGCATATTTTCAGTAAATTTGTACCAAATTTGAGTATTAGATGGCATTTACACCATATCGCATACTATCGATATCCCTATTGTTGCATGTTTTCAGTATATTTGTACCAAATTTGAGTACTAGATGGAATTTATATCATATCGCATACTATCGATATCCCTATTGTTGCATATTTCCTGTAAATTTGTACCAAATTAGAGTACTAGATTGCATTTACACCATATCGCATCCTATCAGTATCCCTATTGTTGCATGTTTTCATTATATTTGCACCAAATTTGAGTACTAGATTGCATTTACAACATATTGCATGTCATCTCTATATATATTGTTGGATATTTTCAGTAAATTTGTACTAAATTTGAGTATTAGATGGCATTTACACCATATCTCATACTTTTGATAGCCTTATTGTTGCATCTGTTCAGGAAATTTGTACCACATTAGAGTCACAGCAGCTAGACAGTATTCTGATAAAATGGCATATACTATGCATACACCATATCTGTTGCATGGTTTAGACAAATGTGTGCCAATTTTGACTTTTAGTTGACATTTGCAGCAAATCATACTAAATATGAGTGTTTGTAAATTTCTTGCATGTTTTAGGGAACATTATGCCAATGGGAAAATATCATTTTGCGCACTGTGAGTATTTGGACATGAATACATCATATCATAATATTTTCTCGCAAGTTTTTGGGATTGTAAAATTGTTGAAAAAAATATTACTTTTGTCAAGTTATGGCAAAATTTATTGAAAAATATGTGTCATGAACCAGCGCGATCTTCACGAACATAATAATTGAGTGTCCATCGGCGTTCGGAGGAAAATTCAAAAATACGTTAAAATGCAAATTAAAAAGATATGTTTTTCGGTTTTATATTCACATCTTCGGTTTTAGTTAAAAAAAATAAAAAGATACGCGCTTTTCGTCACTACATCACTACAAAAGTCAAATTGTCTGAATTTACCAATTTTTGTCTGATTTTATCTGAAAAGTTACTCGACATTCTTTATTGTCTGGAATATACTTAAAAATTCTTGACTTCGTCTGAATTTTTCTGAATTATTTCTTAAAATTCTCGACACTATTCTTAATTGTCTTGACACATCTCTCGAAATTATGAAATAAGTCTAATTGTGTCTCGACACATTCTCAACAGTCTGAACAGAGAATGAATTTGTCTCGACACATTCTTAACTGTATGAACATTGTCTGAAATAGTCTCAACTTATTAATGATGGTCTTAATATGTCTGGATTTATTCTCAACAGTCTGAACAGAGTCTGAATATGTCTCAACATATTCTTGACAGTCTGAACAGTGTCTGAAAATGTCTCGACATATTCTCAACTGTCTGAAATGGTCTGATAAAGTCTAGATTGTATGAAGACAATTAGATAAAGAACAATTTGATTTAATTTATAAGATAAATTTCTGATGAAATTGCAAATCTTAAATAAATTTCCTTATAAATAATAAAATTTCAAAAACTTATAAAAAATAGGGGTTCTTACTGCCAACTCATACCATTAAATATGTGTGCAATATACTAGTACAACAGGTGTTGACCCCTCTTATGCATTTTTCAAGAGGGCCGAGGTCACAACCTAGATATTCTCAATAAGCAAGATAATTACTTACTATGTAGAAGCTACATATACTTACCAAATTATTAACCATTTGATATATATCTGCCATTTGATGTGCAGTAAAATGATGCTATATCTGCTTTTCTATAAACGAGTACTTAATCTGTCCTAGAAAATCATTTTAGCTAGCACATAAAAAATACCATGCTAGAATTAAGCAGACAATGTACAGATTATTTCACACAATTATGATCCTCCGTCTGGGCAGGTAATCATAGGAATTACTCATTCGGCACATATCTATATTTTAGGTCTCTTACAACCCAAACTGAATGAAGAGTCAACATCTCTGCTCATAGTCATACCATTTCTGAATAGTTTATAATCAAGTATAATATTTTGATCATCGTTTCAAGTATAATATTTAATCTGCATACCCCAAATTTAAATTGAAATAAAAAAATATAGAACTTATTAAGAAAAAAGTCTCATGAAGGTATCTGAATTATTTGTCCCAACAGGGACAATGAGTAAGCAGTTTGTATAGTCAGTTTAAAATCTGAACAAAGCAGAAATTTAAAGACGTCTGCAGTATTTCTTAGGTTCCCTCTTTATTAGCTTGTCTCATGAAATTTTTCTTTTTATTCACAAATATCAAAAGTGTTCAGGGGGGTCTTCATACAAATGACATGCATTAAATTTATTTATAAAGGATTGGGAAACAATTTAACAGCATTACCAAATAAGGAGAATTGATGAGTTTTGAAAAGTATTAGATTTGTATATACTATATATACTATATATATACTATACATAATGTGAAACTGCTTGTAAATTGCACTTGTACAATAAAATAATAGATGAATAGGTTTTCCTGAGACAATATCACTTACCTGTGACAATCTTTGTTTATATTCCTGTATACATGTAGTCTAAAGGTTTACCTGTGACAAAATCACTCACCTTTGACAATCTTTGTTTATTGGGGGTATTTTAATGAATTTATTCCTGTAGTCTAAATCTCAAAATTGATTGCAGAAAAAATGTGAAATTTAACCTAAGCAAATTATTAATCCTTTATATAAGTAAGGAAACAATTTCATATTAAAAACAGTATATTATTTGTAAATAGTTTTATCCATGGATATAAAATGATAAATGTTGATAACATAATTTTTCTGTAATTGTGAAGATAATTAAAATACATGTAGGTAAATGTATGATGAAATTGGACTTTGAATAGAGAAACATCACATAATACCCATACATTAATAATTTCGGATAAAAATAATAATATATTGAAACATTGTGTTTTTAAAACATTTGGGGAAAAAAGATTCCTTGAAAAGTTTACAATCCGAGTGAATTTCTTCCATTGCATTTTTAATGTGTTTATTTTACTTTATTTATTTGATGCCTTATTAGTAATATATTATCCAGACCTTTTCATGGTTTTGTGACATGATTATTGAAAATAAAATGCTTTTATTTGTAACATAATTACTATTAAAGGGTGATTTTACACAATTGTAGAAATGGAACACAATTCTAGCAAAATAAGCTAAGATATACAGTTTAAAACAGTCAAGATAAATAATATGAAATAGATAAAAAAAGAAAATTTATCAAATAGTGAGAAATTTCCAATTTCTATACAAAATTAGGATATCGCAAACATGTCGAGAAATTTCTAGACAAAATTAAGAACATCGAGAACATGTCGAGAAATTTCAGACAAAATGTATAATGTTCATGGAATGTCAAGAATTTTCTTAAAAAATTTTCATGCTTATTCAGACTGTCGAGAATGTGTTGAGAAATTTTAAGGCAAAATTAATGCAATTAAGAATTTGTCGAGAAATGGAGAATGTTAAGAATGTCGAGAAATTTGTCAAGAATTTTTTATACAAATTCAGACTGTCGAGAATATGTCGAGAAATTTTAAGACAAAATTAATACAATTAAGAATTTGTCGAGAAAAATTAAGCACAAAATCAGACATTAAAGAATGTCGAGTAATTTTTCAGACAAATTCAGTCAAAAATTGGTAAATTCAGACAATTTGACTTTTGTAGTGCATGTTTTTTTGCGTTTCTTTTGGCTAATAATTATTATTTCATGGTTGTAGAAAATAGCAACCTGCTGGCACTTAAAAAGCACGATTAATTTTCTTTATCATTGCTTTATAGGGTTAACATATTTTTGAAAATGTATTTTATATTAACTTCGATTGCGCCAGTCCCGAGGCACCATGCAGTTCATTGTCTCTCGTTCACATCGTGTCTCTCGATCGTGTGTCTGGTGTATGGTCCAGAGTTACCGAGTACAGAGTATGGGTTATGGTGCATGGTGTATGGTTCATAGTGTATGGTGTATGGTTCATAGTGTATGGTGTATGGTTCATGGTGTATGGTTCACGTTGCAACACCATACACCATTACACCATACACCATGAACCATTGAACCATACACCATGCACCATTGAACCATACACCATTACACCATACACCATACACCATAAAATGGTTATGTTTTACCCTACAAGTACAGTAAGCACTGCTATTGGGGACTATCGATTTCTACGTCAATCATCACCAATCATCACGTGCGGGAGGCGAAGTTTTGGTCTGATCGACAATAAGTGGGTGGTAATCATCCGTGTGGTCACCTGTGTTACGAAAAGAAATGGTCGTCCACTACAGCATTATTTTTTTTATTATTATTTTGGCAGTATCTTTTGTTCACTTTTCATGCTGTGAAACATTTTAAGCAGAAAAGAAGTATTTGGCAGTGTAACTTTTCAAAATAGTCAACAGTCAGTATAATAATAACATTATTGTTGTGTTTTACATTGGCTATAGTAATAGTAGCCAGGATGATTGACAATAGTGCACTCCCCTTCGGTTCATGCACTATTGTCCATCACCCTGGCTACTATTCTCGCACAGTCAATGTAAAACACAAGATTATTATATAATTAATCCAACACTAAGTAAACACAGTTGTGGTTGCTATAGACTCCAATAAATTATACCACATCTGGCTTCTATTTGATTTTCAAGTAGAAAAGAAGATAAAAATACCAAAATAGAAATACAGCACTTTTTGAAGATAGCAAATAACAAAAAGTAAACAAATCATAATTTATAAATGGAGTAGTACCCATGTATTACCATGTATTTTTTGACAGATAATGGGATAATGTAATGGGTTCAGCATACTAATAAATAAACAGTTATGTGCATTTTTATATCTGTAGGTTCTGGACGTCCTGTATACAACTACTGTCACCGATCACATTGTCTTTCTGGACACCTATGTCTTAATACTAACATAGGATATTTTTGCCATTGTCCTTTCGGATACACTGGACGTAACTGTAATACAGGTACTTTTTGTCGTTGCATATATTTTTCAATGACGTCTGACTGTAAGGGTTCAACATTTCATATCTAACTATTTCAAAAAAACGTTTTTATTATCACTTTTGTGTACACGACACGGAATGGTCACTCTAAGACGGCAGGTGTAAACACGGCGAAAAGGTAGGTATATGCTATTTAGTCAATATTGTCATTATATAATCCTTAAAAGCGAAATACATGACAGCAGCACTTGCTCTTGAATAGCGAATGAGCTGGGAGATGTAAACTCCGTATGCCGGTTGCTACAGAGAAAAGGGAAGTTGACTATTGGAATAGTGAAGTCATTGCGTTTTTCGTACAGCTTAGTTTGAAGTCTGCCTCTGTTGTTAATTTCAAGATGAAGATCAAGGAATGAGGTCGATGTGGAATTGTCTGTAGTATCCTTAATTTCGAACTCTTCTGGATAGATCATATGAAGAAAATCACAAGGCGAGGGTTGTTTTGTGACAAATATCATCTATATAACGGAGCTCAAATTGTCTTCAGGAGTATTGTTCATCTCACAGGAAGTGAAGGACATTTGTTTGTAAGATGTAGATATTTTATGTGTCATAATTTTGTTCACTTCCTGTTTTTACATTGGATTGCTTTAGTTTAAGCGGGCAATTCAAACTCACGAGAACCTCTTGTTCCTGAAATTCATCTCATATAAGAAAACACAATTAAACGATATCAGTCAGACTTTGTACTAAATGGATTGAAAATATATGTGTTTGAAGGAACTGCTGTACCTTTTGTCAAGAGCATAATGACAAGTTCTTATAGATGTGCAGCCAAGCATAGCAACACTTGACATGTACCGTTTAAGTAGGGAATTACCCCATAAAGTTTGAAATTATGAAGTTGCATTTCATAATATGTTCCGAAGTATTGTTTCGCAAACATTTGTTCAATATTATTATACACTTTTGACAATCACGAGTTTCAAAGAATTGAGGTTCAAACAATATTGCAATCATCTGAAAGATCAGAAAGAATATTCAGCAAGAAATAACTGCTCTCGAAAATTTCAAATTTCATTTTCTAATGAAAAACACAAAAGGGATAGTTTGAAGGTTTAGATTTGTCTTTTTCCCAGTAAAATCGAAAATAAATGCAACAATGATACCGGAACCCAAATCAATTTATACTTCTATTGTATTTCAAACCATTGTATTATATAATCTATACAGGGACCTGCTTAACCGAGTGGTTAAAGTATGGTGGTCTATCTGGACAGTCACTGTAGCCTATCGCCTCTGAGTGAAGAACTCGCGCCCGTCTTTCTAAACTAAAAAAATTAACTCGAGTTGCAACCGTACATGGCAAGGAGTATATCAGTTATCTACTAAAAGTCGGTGATTCTCTCAGTTCTCTCAATTGCTCTTTATGATAAAGCTAAACCATTACTCAAAGTGGCGTTGAACCTCATGCAAACAAACATTTTTTTGGGGGTATGAATTGTATTCATAGAATCTTGTAATGCATTTACAATATACGAAAAAGCAAATAAAGTGATGAAAGCCATTTCATTTCGAGAAAGACCATTCCTGAACAAAAAAGTCTATTCCTACTAAAATATCGAGACCATTCCTGGACATATTTTGCCCTTTTAAAAAATATATGTAAACAAAGTTTTGCTAACGATTTTATTAAAGTTTCAGAGTACACAGAACGCTGAAAGTGTACATACCGTAGAATATCAAAGGAAGCAATCAATATTTGATAACAATAGGTCACAAAACACCAAAATTGAATCGAATTATATTTGATCCCCGCTTGGATAAAAGGTTACTGAATAAAATAGAGAAAAATCGTGCTTAAATGCAGTTTTTTACAGTAGCGGCAAAAGATCTCCGTCTTCTGGTGTTATGTATTTCATTGTTAAGCATTATATAATGACAATATTGACCAAATAGCATACACCTACCTTTTCGTGGTGTTTACATCCGGCAAATAAAACATCGAACGAAATATGTTAACATAAGGAGTAAATGAATGAATACATACAATCAATGTTCATAGGAATTGTTTTATGAATTTCAAAATTATGATTTAAGCATAACTTGACATAATGAAAACTGTGAGCTGCAATTTTTGCCTGCGTCACCAGACTCCGTCCATTGGGAGTACCAAGTTTGTGTAATCTGAATATCAGACACCTTTAGCCCGATACTTCTGAAACTTTTCACAGTTTTTTGGACACATTGAAGATGTGCACCTCCCCTTATGGTGAGATTTGAAAAAAAAATGTCGAATTTATTCATTGTTGAACTAAGTCATTTTTTCATCAAATCTAACCGCCGTGCGCGGTCCCGGCTGAAGAATAGGCCCGCAGCATCCTCTGAGCTTGGAGTATGAGCCATCCTAACAGAGGACCCCGAGGGAACCCCGGGATATAGAAATAGGACCCAGTATCTCCGGCTTGCGGGGTGTGACCCCTCCTAAACGGAGGCTGACCCCGAGGGTCCCGGGATATAGAAATAGGACCCATTCCGTGGTTGTGCGGGATTAATAAATACACAACCCATCTTTTGGATGGGATGTAAACTCAGGTCCACGTGTTGGAAGAAATGCCACGCTTCCTGCACGTTAAAGAACCCTTGTAGCAAGCTCTTTTTGGGGTGGTCCGTAGGTGATCGGCTACAAGGCTAAATTCCCCGCCTTGACGAATTCACCCTACTTTTCCAGTGGCAGTCAGAATTTCCCGTCCCATGGCCATTTCCATACCCCAAAGTGAATATTTATCAACAAACTTGTTCTCGTCTTGATATAGCTGAAATATTGCTGAGTAGACGTTAAACAATATTCAATCAATCAATCAATCATCAAATCTAAACATTACGATACTGAGTTTGTATAATCTGAAACGCTGACATCTAATGCCTGATGCTTTTTGAAACTTTGCACAATTTTTCTAGACACATTTAAGATGTGCATCTCCCCCTTTGGGCAGTTTTGAATAAAATTTGTTGAATTTATATGAATTGTTGAACTTAGTTATTTTTTTCATCGAATTTTAACATTATGGTACTGAGTTTGTGTAATCTGAAACTCTGACGGCTTACACCTGAGGCTTTTGAAACTTTGCAGTTATTCTAGACACATTGAAAATGTGCACCTTCATTTTTGGCAGTTTTGAATAAAAAATGTCGAATTTATGTATTGTTAAACTTACTCTTTTTTTATCATATTTTAAGATTACAGTACCTGGGTTGTGGTATCTGAAACATTTACATCTTTGACTAAATACCTCTGAAATGTTGGCCTGTTGTTTGAACACATTGTTGATGTGAACCTCCCCTTTAGATCAAGTTGATTAAAAATGTCAAATGTATCCATTATTGAACTTGGTCTTTCATTTCATCATATTATATCATCTTGGAACTCAGTTGCTGTCCGAAGGCGTTCCATTGTTCTGAACGCACTGATCATGGACAGCTATTTTTGAATTTTGCATTGTTTTGACCTATTTTCTCATATAGATACAAAGTATGTGTTTATTTGAAACTCAGCTATAGTTGCACATTTGCTCAAGTGATATTTTCATTTTATTCTTTTTTCACTATGTACATTAAGTTTTTCGGGGGGAGGGGGGGTTCTGTCTATTACAGTATAGGGTGGAATTTAATAGTATCTCAGTTATAATTTGCATTTGAACAATGTTCTGGTAATTAGGTAATTGAAAACACTTTTTCAGTAGAACATGTGTGACGGTAACGCATGTCCAGACATGTACATGTATTTTGGTTTGTTTATGTAACATGTGTACGCTTACTATTTGTTATTACAACTTGGGTGATTTTTCATGTGCCCTGGATACATGAAAAAATGTGATTTCTTTAAGCAGAAGCAGACAAAAGTCTAGTTCATTACATTTCCTTACGCTACGTTTTTGTTTCAAATATTTATTTTATAACAAATTACATGTACAGCATTAATTAATTAATAAGAACTATGCTTCGGTAAAATCATATTTATACTTGCAGTTGCAATTACATACGTTTTGTATATGTTGATGCACAAAAAATAAAAGAAAATATTCACAAAACAATCTTAATAAATTTTAGAGTACTTGACGAATGTTCGATATTTGCCTGTATGCTGTACTTGTGCACTGGCTTAGGGCACCAGTACTTTTGTCGGGCAGTGGGTGACAGTGATTATAAGAGCACATTGCCAGTTTTATTCATGTTTGTTGACGATCCCGCATCCGGGACCAGTGAAAACATGGATGTAGCGTTGTTCGACGTTGGCAATGAGTTGCGGTCAAAGCGGTGCCGGGGGCGTCTTGAATTTACTTTGAGATAGGCGCTTAACTCATAGTTGATGGCTTCATGGTGACTTTAAGATGAAAACCAATAATAAAAGCCTTGTTCTACTACCATGTACTTTGTCTCATGTGAAGATTATTCGTATTTTTGAATGTTTGTGATCTTGAGGTGACTGGTCAATTCTTCATGGTTACAAAAAGCAAAGTATCGAGCTAATTAAGCTTATATCTGCAATACAATACATATAATGATATATTTTTATCTGCACTGAAGAGACATAAGTTGTCGAAATGCGCATATGCAGAAATTAAATTCACAGTGACTTTGGTATTTAGTTATTTCCAACACATCTGGAGTCATATACTAGTATAAAGACATGTAAGGCATAATAAAACATTTCTACTGAAACAACAAAGCGATTGTCAAGATTAAAACGACATAGCAAAAGGGAAACAGAGCACACTGTTGGTTAAATAAGCAGGAACACAAATATGCCTTGGGTTACATATAATTGAAAATTGGCATATTTTGCCGAGGCCAAAGATAAGTAAATCATCAGAAAGTTATTCTTCCTTTACTTTTGCAATGCATCCACCCTATTTTCTTTCTCTTTTTTGCAGTAATAAACCGTAAGTTATAAAAAAATTATTTCATTACCTTGTTATCATACGATTATGTTGTGGGGACATTTTTGTACTTGCCTATTGTGTGCTTTGCTTTTTGAATGTGAAATAGCTTCTACCGTACTTTTTTCGATGGAAAAATCTGCTTATTGGCGTGAGATTATTGTCTTATGAGAGTGAGAAGAGAATGCATGCATAGGCAGTTGCTCAAGAAGAATTTTTAACAGATAAGTTTTCTAAACTAAGGCCAATGGTACAACTGCGCATGCAGTTATTGCAGAACCTTTTGAAAACTTTCTCGTAATAAAATGAGAAAGAGTGTTCGTTAAAATGTAGTTCTAATTTAAAATATTTGTAAGGATTTTAAAACGTGTTGGAAAACATGGAAATTTTTTACATCCATGTTCCAAATAATTCGATAAACGAGATTATTTAGTCAGGAAAACAGTTTTCTTTTGATTTGCTTTACTGCTTTATTATCGGATTTTTCTTGCTTATACATTGACAAAAATGTCCATTTTACTGTAAAAATGTGTGGGATGAGAAAAAGGTAAGAAAAGTTATATCAATTTGCCAAATAATCAACTCAATTTGAATTTATGACATTTGAGGATATTGCATGAGTTTGAAACTTGTTGCATTTGTCTATGGATTATTCGTTCTTTTGACTGACGGTTCGGTTCTCACTTACTTTGAAACAATTATATTTATTTAATTTACTGTAAAATTATGGACAGCATACAACTAATAACATCCGTTGAGGTCAAAATAAAGATGAGTCATTTCAAGACAAATAATTTTTACCGAGGCTAAAGTAGGTTAAAGAACATTTTATTCCTCTTGGAATAATAGATTTTAATATTAATCGAAATGGAAGTAATTTATTTTTTCATCAATGACATATTTAATATTCATATTTTTTATCTTTGCATTCCCACATATACGAAAAGTTGTGGCTAATGTCAGCACAGCTTTTCTCAAGTATATTACACAACAAAAATAAATAAAATTTTAAAATTTGAAGTGGAAAAGTTTAATATATTACAGAGACTTTGTTTACCAACTATAGGAATTTCAGATTCACAAGATTGAAATTAACTTTTGGTTCTTATGTTAACCTATGCCAAATAAAGTGTTGGCGCATTGCCAGCTGTAGGAATGCTATGTTAATCTGACCTATTTTTCTCGAGTTATTATAATGTTTTTATCAAAGTGGTTGCTTAGACATAAGCCAATGAAATACAATTAAAGTAACAAATTAACTCACAGAGCATTAAAAAAGTGTTATTCCTTTCAAAAGGCTGCATAACACATTAAGTGATAAACGACCAAAGAAACTTTATAACATGAAATGTCCGTCGTACATTACTTGCTGTGTCCTTAATTTATTGCTTAAGTACCCCTAAGCTGTTTGCTCTCCATCAGCTCTTTCATATATTGTTTTGAATTTTTCATCTTTCATTTTTATTTGCACTGAAGCGAAGCCATTGTCAAAACCTGACACAACTCCAAGAATAGATTAAAAAAAAACAGATAAAATTTCTTTTTGCTGCTCTTTATAACCGATATTTTATTGATTTGATCTGTTTAATGGACGATGAGACTTGAACATAGACATGCAATGCCTTGTAATACTTGTACGTCAATATTATTTACAATTTGTGTTTTTTCTCCCCAGATTGTAGCCCTGATCCTTGTAATGGTCACGGGCATTGTACTAATACTCTATCTGGTTTTACCTGCTCCTGTTACATGGGATATGAAGGCACAACATGCAATACTTGTAAGATGTAGATTTATATGTTTGTTAGTACTCTGATAATATTCAGTTATTCAAGGAGCTCAAGTTTCATTTATAAATTGATAAAGAAGAAACAAATTCAATCATGAAAATTGTAACAATATTTTAAATATATTCGATATTTATTTCAAATTTACTTGAGTTATACTGTTAATACCTTTAAAACATACTAAAAATTATATTTCAAACCCAGTAGAACTCTTCATTTATTCAATAAATGAGATTTATACTGGCTGAAAAAAATATTTATATCGCGACCTTCCTAAACCAACAACAACAAAGTGAATCAAACACTTCAGCCTTTAAATAAGCTAAACATACATATGTAAAATATATATGAAAGTAAATACCTACTCCATTTATACATTGTATTGAATGAATTTTCATTCTGTTTATTTCAGTAATAGACCGTGAGTTATTTATTTATTATTACTTAACTTTGTTTTACTTTATATGCAAGACTAAATTCTCCTTGCTGCTTCTTCACTGTTAATGGATAAATTCTGAAAAAAAATCAGTTTGCAACGACATTGAGTATTGGGAATGTCGAAAAAGGTAAAGACAGCAACAGACAGCAGAAATAAAAGTGAATAAAATGTAATTAAAAAAAATCTTGTACTATAGAATAAAAAAAATAAATTATTGAATTGGACTCCAATAATATATTTTTTTAATTTTGTAGAAAAAATAATAAGCGTAGTTAAATGTCATAACCAGAGGCATAAATCCTCTGAAACAACGGCAGAAGAATACCGAAGGAACAAAGGAGTAGTATTTACAAAAATCGAAGCCCGAAAGACATTGTAAAACTAGAACAAAGAAAACAATGACGTAAGACAGCTACAAAGCACAGAAATAAAAAAAACATTCAAAACCAAGGCACTCACAATGTGAACTCCCATAAAATTGAGAGTGACATCAGGTGCTCCGGAAGGGGTAAGCATGTCCTGCTCTGTTAACAGCACCCGTCACACTTTAAGTGAGTCAATGCAGGAAAAGGTCAAAATCGGTAGAGTCAAATCTGGGAAGACGTGAATCTAGCTGAATATGTCCGCTTAAATTTGGGACACTGACGCGTCATATCTTTCAATGGTGTTATGGTGACGGCTTTAGAATTTCTCATGGGATGAAATAAACATAGGCTGAACAAATCCATGACTAAGGAGCTTTGGGAACAGTGTTTTTGCTCTTTTCAAAAAATTATTGTACAAACTACATGCTCGACAGTATCGAATTAACTGTGAAATGTACACTCCATAGGCTGGAGAGGTAGGTATGTTTGCTGCTAAGAAAGGAAAAGTTCACAATTGGGAAGATAAAATCATCACGCTTGTCATATAGCTTAGATTTCAAACGTCCATCTTTGTCAATATACAACAAAAGATCTAGGTCTGAAGCTGAAGTAGGTGTATCAGTGCTATTTTACACAACACATGTTCGGATGGTCTATTTAATTAAAAAGTTGGGGTTGAATCAAAACAAAAACAACAAAAAAACTAACGACGAACAACCAAAATAATCATATATCCAGAATTCATGGCAATATACCAATGAGAAAAGGATTAAGATTACATCAAGAATTTATACAAGTTACTAGTTAACCAGATAGATAATTTCTGTCTTAATATCATAACCGATAAGAACTATGCCTTTCATTTTTTTTCCTTGTTTTAGTGCTGTACATAGACCGATCTTACCACTAGCAGATATAATATAATTTTGTTTGGCTATTTTGATCTTATCACGATCTTGACAGGCTTAACACAATTTTGTTAAGACAGTGAAAGATATTCAGTCGTATTTCAAGATAATTGCTTTCAAGGACGGTCAAGATCTTTTCAGTTTATCAAGTTCCAAAAATTACTGCATACAAGGGCGATCAAGATGTGTTAATTTTGTCCCGATCAAACAAGCTCAAATCGAGATCTTGTTTGATATAATTCATATATGTTTCTCCCGTAAAAACGGCGAACGAAGATATAAGCACATTGTCATAGGCAAAGAACAAGCATACTTTGTGAAATACGACTCAGAATCACATAAAAACTACACAGAGGAAGAAGTGATAAAAATGTTAGAGGTTTTGATCGACAATATATTTGTCCAGTTTAGAGGACTCGTTTTTCAACAGACCATTGGAATTCCAATAGGCACCAACTGTGCACCTCTTTTAGCCGATCGGTTTCCCCACTTTTATGAGGCTGAATTCATTGAGGGGCTTCATCAAAATAAAAACAAAAAAACTGGCCCAGTCCTTTAATTTCAGCTTCCGTTATATAGATGATATTTTATCATTAAACAACTCTCGATTTGGTGAATTTCTTCATCTTATTTATCCAAAAGAGCTTGAATTAAGGATACTACAAATACTTCCACATGGGCTTCGTTCCTTGACCTTCATCTTGAAATTGACAACAGAGGTACATTACAAACTAGCCTGTATGACAAACGCGATGACTTCACTTTTCCAATATTCAACTTCCCTTTTCTTGGTAGCAACATTCCAAAAGCATCAGCATATGGAGTTTACATCTTACAACTATTCGCTACTCAAGGGCTTGTGGTCGTTACAGTGACTTCCTTGATAGAGCTCAGTTGCTTACAAATAGACTACTTACGCAAGGGTACGTTACAAAAAAACTTAAAGTCATCACTACAGAAGTTTTACGGTCGACATCACGATCTTGTGGATCGCTATGGGACATCTGTTTCTCAGATGACAACAGATCTTTCCCTCTATAACTAAAGTTTGTTTTTCCTCTATCGGATTCGACTTTACTACCGGCGTTGACATGCTCAACACCGCGGGTGTCTTATAAGAAGCAGTAGATGCTTACTCTACTGGTACACCTGATCTCACCCATGGTTTTATTGGGTCCGTGTTGTTCATCTGTATGTGTGTCTTCATTTTTCTTTTTTGTCCCGTACTCAAGTGGTGTCCTTGTTTCTTAGTGTGTCTGATTTTGCCATTGTCGATGGATTGTTCGTTCTCTTGATTAACGGTTCGGTTCACACTTATTTAACAAACTTAACTCGTCTTATTCGTTCCTGAATACGATTAACAAGTGGATATTATTTGATTTTAAAGTATCTTAACACGCCTTGATCGTCCTTGAAATCAATTATCTTGAAAACCAACTGAAAAGTTTACGCTGTTTAAACAAAATAGCGTTAATCATGTTAAGGTCGTGATAATATCAAAATGGCCAAACAAGATCATAACACATCTGCTAGTGTACCAATTACTTCATTGTATGTGTGAATATGTCTATGTTATTTTTCAGTATTGTATATGTTATTTCTCAGTATTGTATATGCAAAATGGGTGATGAGACTTTAATATACCACGCTTTCTTTATGTTAACATATTTACAATTTGTATTCTCATAACTGTTTCATGAAAAGATTGTAGCCCTGAGACATGCAATGGTCACGGACACTGTTACAATTCTCTGGCTGATTTTGCCTGTGTTTGTGATAGGGGATACGAGGGCGAAACATGTAATACTAGTAAGTGTAGATGCTGCTAATATATACGTTACGGAAGCCCGTCAGTGTCACATTGAGTCTTTTTGCTAAGGCGTTATAAACTCCATCTGACACTAACGGGCGTCTGTACATTACTCATCTTGATATTTGTATCTTATATTTGAGTTGTACTACATTGAGTTTGTTTTTTTTTTTGCTAAGGCGTTATAACGACTTAGAAAAAACTCCATCTGACACTAACGGGCGTCTATACATTACTCCTCTTTGATATTTGTATCTTATATTTGAGTTGTACTCATAACCTTGTTGAATATCATTAATAATTTATCTCGTAATGGATAGAACACTCATGAATTAAATGGATAGAACACTTCCTTGAATTAAATTTATGAGATTTATACTTGCGTTTTAAAAATCTTGATACATTTAGGGCTTACTATATGGTGTGAGGTTCCTCACTGTGTTGAAGACCATATGGTGACCCCTAGATGTTTTGTTTTTTGTCGTTTTAACCTGGATATGGGATGTTGTCTCCTTGACATTTACCCCATTTCCTTTCTTTTTCACATAATAAATTAAATCAAGTAAAAACATTCAAAAAATAAAACCGATATGTTAATTTGCAATATTAAGTCCGGTTTTCATTATACAATACTAATATCTGAACGTCGGAATCATGATTATTTCGAAAACAATAAC
The DNA here is from genome assembly GCA_002080025.1 of Modiolus philippinarum. Lineage (NCBI taxonomy): Eukaryota > Metazoa > Mollusca > Bivalvia > Mytilida > Modiolidae > Modiolus > Modiolus philippinarum. The sequence goes on from MJUU01007751.1 coordinate 99,240, forward strand.
ATAACAATACATGTTAAAAACATTTAATATTTATATTTCAAAATAATTCTGAGCAAGCATATATGAATAGAAAAACCACATTACAAAAAACATAATCTATAAATAAGGCAGAGGATACTAGAGGTTTTACTTTAACATATACGAGTCCTTTCTACCCAACCTTGTATTTTCTGACTTTGATTCAATACGACCTTTCAACCTTTAAAATGCCGGGGACTAACTCTTGAAACTTAATGCTAGATGTTCCGATAATAATGTATACCATAAGCGATATGTGAAAAAGAAAAAAGAACAAAACAAAGCTGTTTTTATCCACCAGCAATACGTTGCTTGGGAACAAGCAATACCGGGCGTCCTTCCTCCTGTTTTTGCAGGCGTCCATATGACCGTTAACTTTTGGCAAATTTATTTCTAATTGGATTTGAGTGATACTTTTTTGTATTTATATAGTATCTTTAGCTCAATAGCGTTCAAGCACGTCAAGGTGAAATATTACTATGGGTGTTATGACTCAAGCCTTTAAAATTGACAAAATGACCTTATGATTATTTCTCAACTATTTGAATAATATAATTTGAAAGAAAATGTGTCCCTTTATGACTTGTATTATCGGCAAATTGTACTCGTTTGCTCTTCACCAAATATTTCTCATTGGTTTTGTATACTATTTATAGAACAGCATTAGTTCAATGATGTCTGAAGAGAGTTCGAAGATGAGTTCTAATCGAATATTTTAGGAACGAGTTTTGCCGCTTTAAAGCTCTATGGATTAATACACAATGTAATGCGTAAATAGAGTTCAAAGACAATTCTTGGTCGAGCACTTTTGAAGGTTTGATGTTCATATAAACTACATTAATTGGAAAAATTTTAATCGACGAATCAATTATGGGAACATTATAAGTTTTATATTTTACTTTATATCTGTCAAAGAATGTATATTTGGGATGGATGAACTTAGCACATGGTAAACAGGCAATTTTTGTTTTTGTTTTGTTTTGTTTTTTTTTGTTTTTTTGTTTTGTTTTTTTTTTTAATTAAGCCGATAACTGGAAAATTCTACAATGGCTAAAAATTACAATTACGTACCACAATCTGCCAGAGAACTGCACAGCAAAAACACAAAGAGGACAAACGTAAACAACGATAGGATCTCGGGTCATCCGGACTTTGTACAAGAAAGTGGTGGTGTTAACCGATGTATGGATACCCAAACCTAATTTTCGCTGTCCTGTTTCCCTATAGTATAAAAAACACAATACATGTATATACTAAATCCATGACCACAATCTTGACAGGAGAATAATAGGACAAAAGCGTTATTTTTATTTTTGGAATTTCAAATATCCATGTAGAGCGGCGGTAATATATTACTTCCCCTAGCAATCTTGTTATACATTGGTTAATTTCTGCACAACCATTAATCAGCATCGGTTGTTGTAGTTGAAAATTAACAACTGATTGGCAAAAATTTGGAAAAATTACAATTTTTACGTTGATGTAGATTGTACATTAAGGGGACATTTTATTATAAGAAATTAAGTATCAAACATCAAAAGACGAATAAAAATATCCTTCGGAAATGATTTTTCGATTTCCAATCCCTTTGAATTCAAAGTGTTAAACCCTTTTCATTAAATTAAAAATATTTGGCAAAATGCCTAAATCGAAAAATAGCTGAAGTTTATTTCCATACATACAAAAATTCGGGGCAGAACTTTATCATGTTTATATATTAGGGATGGCAACAAGTATTCGAATACTCGGGTACTCGTTTAGAAGCCGAGTACTCGAGTACAATTTTTGTACTCGAGTACTCGGCTTATTTCAAAAATCATGGATATTTTCTAAATTAAATGATGCATTTAAAGTATCTTTTCAATATTTTTTCTCTTCTAATATATTTGATCATATTTATTTTCTATTTAGTCAGAGACATATAATTACATGTCTCTGATTTAGTGCACCTCATCTGCATTGCCTGATATTTCTGTACTCCCTGTCATGTGTATCGCAGTTATTCTCTTTTCGTTTATTTGAATTTGCATATCAAATAACTCATTTTTAATCAAAGGAAGTTAACGAATATCAACCTTTAAAATCTAATCAACTCTCGATATTTATTGTCTTGTTTTATTTGGTAAACTATATTTAAAAGCATGTTCTTTGGAAACTTCTTTCTTAGCAGGTTTAAATTCGTACTATAAATATTTTGAAACGTGTCCATAATGTTATAGGACCGGCGAAACGGAAGAAAACTTGTACATGTAATTGGCAGGGCAGGCAACGCTAATTGTTTTTTTTTTTATAATCAGAAAGACCCTTTATTAACATAATTAAAATTAGATCAAAGCAAATTTCTACAGTACAAGCCGTTAGTCTATCGTTTGCCAATTAGTGTTTGATTGTTTGATGTATAAAGTAGGTGATTACCTTTAGTAATCATTCAAATTGACAATGCTTTCAAAAAAAAAAAATAAACAAGCCAGAAAGGTTTCATTGAAAAGCAGAGAAGACCTACGTTGCAGGTTTATACATTATCAATTACAATGATCCGAGTACTCGAGTACTCGCGAGTATTTGTACCGAGTACTCGAGTATTGAATTCGAAACATTTTGCCATCCCTATTATATATCTAATTGCACAACATGTATTAATAAGTTTTTTTTTCAACTCAACATCAACTCTTACTTTACTTTAAACTTATTTATTGTCAAAACAGATACGTGACAATGGATCAGACACAAGCGTGAGCTCAGAAAGTCTTCTTCAATACAAATACATATATACAAATAAACAGTATATTACATTGACATATTATTATAACATTTCTATTTTATTGAGAAAAAAAATGAACATAGCGAAGGCTAGAACGGTTTGAAAAGAAAAGTGTAAGAAAAAAAAGATGGGAGAAAGAGAAAGTAAAAATAAGTTAGAAGAGTTGGTCGTCGTATTAATCTTAAATCAATACATACAGCTACAGTATCTTATAAGTTAGATATTATTTATGACAAATCTATTGGAATGTAATATAAATTTCTGGACTAACAAAGAAAGTTGTGATTTTTTTTCATCATCAAAATCTCCATTGTCAAATAAAATATTTTCAATTGTTATTTGAACATTCAAATTTCTCATTCCGGATAATAAATTGCATTACATATATAGGGCATACTAGGGAAAAGTGTTCCGCAGATTCTATGACATTACCACATTCGCAATAACATGTTTCAATCAAATTACATCTAAACAAATCACAGTTCAAACTGCTGCATTTGCGACGTAATCTTGTGTGTAAAATACTCCCCAACCTAGATCATATACTAAAATAATGAGGTGGTTTGGCTACTGGATAGTAACTGGTTTTAAGGTTATATTTAAATGATTCAGGAGTAGAAGAATTTTTAATGGAAGAAGGAAGATTATTCCAGAGTCTAATTGTATGGGATATAAATGATTTTTGATACATATAGATAATCTGCCATACGGAATGTTATAGTCTAGGGCATTACGTAAATTATACTGGTTACCTTGACCAAGTGTTGTTGGCAATAAGTCTTTGAAGTACTGAGGAGCAAATCCGTTCACTATATTATAAAACATACATAGTCTCCTCCTCTCGCGTCGAACTGAAAGTTTATCCCTACCAGTTTCTAAATAAACACTAACGTTGCTAGCATAAGATGTAAAACCAGTTACTATCCGTCCTGCCTCTAATTGTATTTTTTCCGAGCGTGCTGCATCAGCAACTGAACAATTATCCAAAACTTCACATGAATATTCCAACAATGGACGTATAAAAGTAAGGTATATTTTTTCTAGAAATGATCTAGATAATTTAAATTTCAATTTACGTTACACACATACTTGTTTAGACGCTTTTTCTACTATATTATTTATATGATTTGACCATTTACAATCTGCACTTAAAGTTACACCGAGATGCTTATGACATTCTGCAGGGTAAATTACAGTGTTGTCAACTGCAAATGACGAATTAGTTCATGATTATCAAGAACTTGCAGTATTTCATACATTAATTCGATTAGTTGGAGAGACGTTGAGTGCCCCGGTAAGAATCCTGACTGAAACTTGTATAATAAGGAATTACTAATTAAAAAATTAAAAATGTTTTATAGACGACCTTCTCATAAACTTCACTCACTGTGAACAGTAATGCCACTGGTCTATAATTTGACACTAAAGATCTATCACCAGATTACATGAGAAAGTTTCCAACTACTTGGAAATCGCCTTTCCTCCAAAGGTTTGTTAAACAGGTCAGTCAGAGGTTTAGCTATTTCATATCTTACTTCCTTTAACATTCTGTTGCTAATCATGTCTGGACCAACAGCTTTGTCAGGGTCAAGCAAAGAAATAGCATCAATGATATCTTGCTCAATGACAGTAATGTTTGTTAAAGTATTTGGCCCTCTGTCATCGAACTCTTGAAGTAAATACATATTCCATTTATATTTTGCATCATTCAATTTTCATTTTTGTTTATTGCAGTAATAGACCGTGAGTATTAGATATTTTTTTAGTTATTATTTGTTTAGTAATTATTTAGTTTTCCTTATGCTTACGTACATGTAATATGCTAAATGTCGATCTCTTTGTTCCGTCACTGCAAATGATTAGTATTTCACTTTGGAACGGAACTGACTGATATAAATATATAATAAGGTAAAGATACAAACAAAGACTGACAAAAAAGCAAAAACAAAGAAAAGTACAACCTTTTTGTTGACCTTTTTGTTCTTAACATGCCACGAATGTAAACATGCCTACAACGTAAGAATAGCTCGCACATATTTCTATGGATTCCGTGCCATTTGTTTCCTCACAAAAGGAACAAAGACAACTACGTTTAAGAAAGCTTACTTTTACGGATTTTGGTTAAGCATATACAGGAATAAAGAAACTTTTAAAAGCTTTTTTGAAAAAAAAATATTAGATACTAGTATTTATGAAGACATTATTGTATTCCAGCTCTTTAATCCTTTATTAAAATATATTTGCCTGTTACAATATTTACAAACAAATTATATTTGGCACAAAAAAAATTCCAGTCGCTATGGTCCTAAGATAGGTCTTAGGACACTTTCATTAAACAGGCCCCTGGAACGAAAGTCGAAATTCGTTAATTCACTCAACAAACCAATTTATATATATATAAATAATCTTAACGAATAAAATATGGACAGTAATGCAAGGTTATTTTATCTCCTTTAACACCGTGACGTTACCTATAACATTCGGAAATTGAGGTAAACCCATCAAAACCAATCTTTTAAAGACATTTAAATTTACTAAACATTACGATATACTGAAAATTTTTTGGATGGTAATTTTGACAAATATTATATGGTCAAATGACCGTATATATTTTAAACATTTTTAATATTTTGATTTAAGAGACATGTAATTCTTTTGTAATGTACCTGTACAGTACATTTCACTAGCGTCGTGTACTAATTGTTTCAACGACGCAACGGTCCATAAAGTACACTTATAGTAAACTTCGGTTTTGAAATGCACTGCATATTTTGCTTCAGTGAATATATTTCCCAACCTAAACAACGTAAAGAAAAACATCCTTTATACCTGGCAAATCCGTTATGCCAAAATAGAACTTGAAATAATTTTTTCATACTACAATGTAATAACATTTTCTATAGTCGAAATTACCAAAATACAACATGAAAATAGAGATCCTAGTCACATTCGCCCTAGTTTTATTGATCAAATAGAACGCGCATGTAAAAATTTCTATATCCTGCATATTTGCTTTATTTGCTTTATTTATTCATATTCCCAAAATAAAACATAAAAATAGAAAATATGTAATCCTCTACATTTATTTATGCCAATACAACCAAAACAACGGGAGTAGAATACCGAAGAAACAAAGCACAAGTTTACATAAATTAAAGTCAAAAAAGGCAAATCCGAGAACTCCAGAAGACTACGAACACCAAAAATACAACACTCAACACTAAAGCACTAACAGTGACAACAGGTGCTCCGGAGGGGTATATAAGCTTGTCCTGATCTATATATAGCAATAGTCATACTGTCAGTGGGTCAATCCAGGGTAAGTCGTAATCGGTGATGTCAGAGTTTAAAATGTCTGTTCTCATTTGTGAAATGGAATTTCACATCTATCTATAATGTCGGGATGACGGCCAGATAATTTCTGAAGAGATGAAATCAACAAAGACTGAATTTACCCCCCGACTTTGCAGTTTCTGTGATAGTGTTTTTGACAAAGTCACTGTGGGAACAAGCTCTGCAGTAACGAATTAACTGTGAAATGTACACCCCGTACGCTTGGGAGGTATGTTATAATTGACACTTACCAAGCCTTGTTTCTTCTTTAAATGTCCCGCTGGTATATATAATTTGTGATATGCAGAATCAATGCGTCTTGACAGTACAGTGATACACCAGAAAGAGGCTGGGGCAACGTGGTTCCAGAGGCACGTAATGCTGTTGTGGTCAGGTAAGATTCTCCCACGCTTGAACACCGCCATGGTTCACTGGGTACTACACTCCCCCCTGTTTTGTTATTTAGCCCCCTGCTAGGTGGAGGTCCATTTGGGGTGGGGGACCTCCTTCCTATGGGCATGGGCAGGTCTTTTCTTAAAAAAGGGGGGCCTTGTTGAGATGTTTGAATACCCATACATGAAACCTTCTGATCCACGGGCTCCCAACCGTCTCCCTGATCTGTCTCTTCACTGGGGGCAGGGTTCAGACCAGTCGAGGCCAACTGATTCCCCTTTTACTCGTCAACACCGGGAATGTAGGGGGGGCCTTCTTGGCTTACACGACTTGCCAGACAAAAAGGGCAAGTAGCTCATGCAACCTAGCCGGTCTTCGTTTTCTCTGATTAACTTTCAGAACGGGCAACTCCAGAATCCTGTGACATCTTAACCAAATAAAAGGCTATGCAACTTCAAAACAAAGGACCAACGGGTCAATACAACTTTACAACAAATGACCAACGGGTCAAGCAAACTTCAAAACAATTGACCAACGGGTCCGCTATTTACACTACCTTCTATGTACACTCTCCAGAAATCCTTCACCCCCTATTCTTTCCTCCCTCCTTAATCAATAAGGATTTTACAATAAAGCCCCCTGCCCTACCCATTCTCTTATTCATTTTAACCATCATATTCCTCCCCCCGGAATGTCCAGCTATTCCAATTCCCACTTGCACCCTACCTGCTCTTTTTTTGTATTATCTTTCATCCTTCTGTCTCAGAGTGGGCTTAGGCCAGACAAAAGACCCTCAGTCCATTAACAGTGGTAGCCTGGAGGACCTGCCTCACAGACTCCCCCCTAACTGTGGCTACCTCGAGGGCCACGTCACCCAACATCTTTGGATGACTCGGCAGGCCCTTCAGAGGCCCAAAGTAGGGGGCGTCTGTTTCCAGAAGCAGGCGGTCCCCAGGAACTGCCCGGACTCCTTCCCTCTGGTCCCGGCCAAACACGCCCACTCCCCGCACGTAGGAGAAGTATACCCCCGGAAACTTCTCCAGCCATTCCTCCACTAGCTCCCTATCACCAGTGAAGCAGTGGAGGACCAGGGGATGGGCCCTGTCAAGGAGACGCTCCCCCATTACCCATCCATGGGCCTCTAGTGCCAGGACATCGCCCTTGGCACCCCGCACGTGGAGTACTACGGGCTTCCCTGGCACGACCGAGGCCGCGGCCCACTTCAGGGTCTCCATCTGGGACTGATGGGTTGGTTGGGGTTCGGAGAGGTCCAGCCCCACCTCACCCAAGGCCGCAACATAAGGGGAGCGGACCAGGCGGTCCATCTCCGCCTGCCGGGCATCCTGGAAGTCTCGGGACTTTTTGGGGTGGATGCCCACCGCAATACCGAACCCGGGCGGGCAGACAAGGGGAACCCTCGGCCACGTCAGGGGGTCACAAAAAATTGCTACCCCCCGACGGGCGTCATTGGGATAGTAGGCTGAGGAGCCACCTCTTGGGCCAGGAACTCACTCAGCGAAGTGTTGCGGGCCCGCCTACTCCTGTCCAAGTGAAAATGGGAGTCAAATGACTCTGGCGGGCCCTCTTCTCCTCCTATGGCCCCCTCACCAGGAAGGGGCTCTTCGGGGAGGGGAATTCCTCGGCCTACACCTGGGCCTCGG
>MJUU01007755.1:6130-18561 GCA_002080025.1 Modiolus philippinarum
GGGGGGGGGGGGTACCTGGAATGCAATCCAAAACTCATCCGATACCAATGAATGATCATGAATGGAATTTGATGAAACTTTCAGAGAATCTTTATAACATGATGCCATAGTGCCCCTCCTCATTTAGAATAATATCTGACGAGTTATTGTGAAATAAACCTTTTCTTCATTTTAAAAAAACAGAATAACTTTGGCTGTATATCAGCAGTAAGTACAATAAATAGGCTTCTAGACCCTGAAACACCTGAAGATATTAAAGCAGTTATATCCTTCATAAAACAGTCATTAGAACTGAAGAGAGAAGATCAAGGTCTTAAAATATCTAACTATTTTGAATTCTTGTTTATATGTTATTTACTAGTTTTGTATGCTTTATAGTTCTTATTGGAATTGTGTTTTGCATTAATTAATAAAGATAAATAAAGATTGTCATTAGGGGTGCTGGTATGCAGTCTGCAATTCCTCCTAAACCGATGAATGGAATTCGATGAAACCCTTCGAGAATCTTAATCACGTGATTTCATGGTGCACCAGAGACATTTAAATATATGTTTCTGGGTGCACCTTCTACTTAGGGATGTAGTAAGGTGAAATTAAATAAATCTTCAATTTTAAATTGATACCATAAATGGAAAAGGCATTTGTACAGAAATAGTTTCGACTAAAAATATTGATAGGTTATGGGCCTCGTTTTCTAGATATTTCACATTTGATAAAATGGCAGGAAAATGCTCTCTTGGACTTTTACCTTAGTATAACATGGAATCATTGCCGATTTCTTTCACCTGGAAGGGAAATCTACAATCTAATGAAATTTTACTTGCCGAACCTTAAATAAGCTACTGAAGCCTTTGATGACTAGAAAACCGGGTGTAATGGGGCAAAAAATATTACATAGTAATAATGGATAAAATCCGAGAAATCCGAATGGTTTTTATGAATTTCAAAAAACCTCACCTTGCTACATCCTTAAGATTATCTGACCAATTTCTTGGGGGTTTCCCATTGCCAAATTTGTATTCTAGTCATCCATAAATCGTATATTGGGAGAGAGGGGGTATCATTTAGTGAGCTTTGCTCAAAAATATTTTTGAGTTTTATTATCATACTTCATGAAAATTTACTAAAACTGCGCTATTTTCAGTAAATAATTTTTGATTACATGAACACGGTTAGTTAATATAACTTTATTTGCACAAATAAACCCTAATGGGTTAAAGCAAAATTATAAACTAAACAATGACATACAAATTTACAAATAGTTAATGCTTACTTGATCCCCGGTAAACCACTTCATTATTGCACTCTTAAGATTCAGGTGATGAAAATGTTGTTTTTTTTCTGTGTTGCAAGCCGGACAAATGGTCTTGTTTTGTAGTATTATTACAACAAAATAGGCAACGCATCGTTCCTGTTAAGCTTAATTCAGCTTTTAAAGTCCCTAAGCAGCTGATTATATGTTTTCCTATAGGGTTCTATGATCTGTGACCTTCTTCATCTGTGATGATATGATCTTCAATGTTAAACTATGATCTGTGATGGTATGATCTTCAATGTTAAGCTATGATCTGTGACGGTATGATCTTCAATGTTAAGCTAACTATGATCTGTGATGGTATGATCTTCAATGTTAAACTATGATCTGTGATGGTATGATCTTCGATGTTAAACTATGATCTGTGATGGTATGATCTTCGATGTTAAACTATGATCTGTGATGGTATGATCTTCAATGTTAAGCTATGATCTGTGATGGTATGATCTTCGATGTTAAACTATGATCTGTGATGGTATGATCTTCGATGTTAAGCTATGATCTGTGATGGTATGATCTTCGATGTTAAACTATGATCTGTGATGGTATGATCTTCGATGTTAAACTATGATCTGTGATGGTATGATCTTCGATGTTAAACTATGATCTGTGATGCCTGTGGCGATTGTTGTCTTTATATCAGACCGTAATAGGCAATCTTTGCTATGGAAATTCCATACACGATTCCTGTAAAGCTTACTTCAGTTTGCTCTTAAAAACTCTCAGCAGCTGATCAAGATGTTTTCCCCGTAGGTTTATGTGTTAAATATTATCTTTGATGGCTGCAATGTTCTTTGTCTGATCAGAGAAATAAGGACCCCTCATACATATCTTCCAGAATAATTTAGCATTTGTGGATTCAGAGGGGCGTCTTGGTGTTGGAAGTTTCTGGAAAAACATTAAATGCCATGCAGAATTCTGGCAAAAAAAAATTAACAATAAATGGGAAATAAACTGTTGACACAGAATATTTCCCATGCATCGCATGAATCTGCATCAGCAGCCATGATGCCAAATGTATCACTGACCACAACTGATCACAATCATGATAATGCAACTGCATACCAAAGATCAATGGGCTACTATGAGAGGTTGATATAAACGGACACAAGAAAAAACTTAAACATTTGATAAACAGTGCAAAATTTCAAAGTCAGTGGAGCATGACTGCAGGGGCATAGACATAAATAAAACGCCACTGAAACTGACCTGTACTGATGCTAATGCAACTGCATACCAAATATCGATGGGCAACTATCAGTGGTTGATGCTAAACAGACACAAGAAAAAACTTAAATATTTGACATATTCTTATCATCTTTGAGACAACTGACTTGCTTTAAACTAAATGCCAGCCTTCTAAATCAAAGCTCCCATGGAGCTGAAACTCGAAAGCCCTGAATATCTACTCGTGACAAAACTTCGTAGTCATCCAAAGAACTGCTGCATATACATCTGCATGTATAAAGTTATTCCGTAATACCATAAATACATGAAAATAATCGGATTGTGTGATTTCCTATGCATGTCCGATTTCATTGCTATAAATATGCAATACACATTAACAAATGTTATTATTACTGATCCGAGACGCAATACTAGAATACTGACAAAGTCAGAAAGGGTCCCACCCCCTTGCGTGTCCCAAAACCTGATTGTGGAATTTCATGGAAATCATATGACAATTTTTGGGAAAAAACATAGATAACAAAATCCTAAGTTATTGTAAATATAGTTTCTGTATATGGTTGTTTTGACAACTTATGTCTCATCTGTTCAGATCAAATCAAAACATTGAAAAATATATGAAGGTCATTTTAACTTATATATCAAACGACAGAGCTAATTCTCAAAATATGATTTTTTTCATATTTAGACTAATTTTTTTCCCCAAAAAATGTTTTATGATTCTCCTAAAAATCATACGGGACCTTCTTTTTATCAAGTCCAACACTGTGCATAAAACTTATAAAAATCTGTGAAGGTCATTTCAAGTTATCATACAACATAGAGCTTATTCTCAAAATATGCTGTTTTTCATATAAAAACTAAGTTTTTCCCCAAATGTTTTCGGATTTTCCTCAAAAACAGAAGGGAGCCTTCTATGGTCAAGACCAATTAACCTTGTGTGTCTTAATCATATGAATTCCTGAAGGCAATCTTAATTTATTGTACGACATTGAGCTAATTCTCAAAATATGCACTTTTTCAAATAAAAACAAAGTTTTTCCCTCATAATTGTTTTTCGAATTTTCCTCAAAAACGAAAGGGAGCTTCCTTTGGTCAAGTTCAACTTTGTGTATCAAATAACTAAATACCGAAGTTACTGTGAATTTAGGTTCTGCAGATGCGCATTTCGACAACTTATGTCTCTTCAGTGCAGATAAAATCTAAACGTTTGGAAAACCAAAAACTCAAAATGTTTAAAACTGATAGAGAACAAATAACCAATATATTCTAAATGTAAAGCCAAAATCGGGTAAGGACAGAGCTTTGCATGAGGGAGATACTCCTTAGTTTTCAACAAAATTTACAAAAATTTAGATATTGTAAGGTTCCAAATACAATCAGCTTTCGGGTCAGCACCGAAGTACTGACTACTGGGCTGGTGAATACCCTCGGGGACTAACAGTCCACCAGCAGTGGCATCGACCCAGTGGTAACAAATAACTAAATACCGAAGTTACTGTGAATTTAGGTTCTGCAGATGCGCATTTCGACAACTTATGTCTCTTCAGTGCAGATAAAATCTAAACGTTTGGAAAACCAAAAACTCAAAATGTTTAAAACTGATAGAGAACAAATAAACAATATAGTCTAAATGTCAAAATCATTCAAATCCCTGAAGGCAATCTTAAGTTATAATACGACATAAGAGCTAATTCTCAAAATATGCACTTTTTCATATAAAAACACAGTTTTTTCCCAAAAATTATCTTCCAGTTTTCCTCAAAATAGAGAGGGAGCTTCCTCAAGGTTGTATTAAAATCATTTAAATCCCTGAAGGCAATCTCAAGTTATCGTACGACATAGAACTAATTCTCAAAATATGCACTTTTTCATATAAAAACAAAGTTTTTTCCCAAAAATCAATTTTTGATTTTCCTCAAAAATGAAAGGGAGCTTCCTTTGGTCAAGAACAACCTTGAGTATCAAAATCATTCAAATCGTTGAGGGCAATCTTAAGTTATCGTACGACATAGAGCCAATTCTCAAAATATGCACTTTTTCATATAAAAACAAAGTTTTTTCCCCAAAATCCTTTTTCGATTTTCCTCAAAAACGAAAGGGAGCTTCCTTTTGTCAAGTTCAACTTTGAGTAAAAAAAATCATAAAAATTTGTAAAAGCAATCTTGAGTTATTGTACGACATAGAAAATGCTGACGGACAGACGGACGGACGGACGGGCGGACGGACAGGCTGATTACTATAGGGCGCCGCCATTTCATGGCGGGGCCCTAAGGCCCTAATAAAAAAAATGAGTAATTTGATAAACATGCATATTGTTTTCAATTTAATCTAACAACACCGTATTCAACTCAAGAAAATGAAGAAATATAACTTAAATACACAAAGTATACGATTTTGAAAGAAACTATATTATATCGGAAGCACGAAGATCAATCTTTTAGAGCTGTTAATAGGCTTGAAGCCTCACGTGATTTTTTCTTGCCATTTTAACAACTCTCGAGCCATTTCATGGCTTTTGAGTTAAAAAGGAGGGGTTCAGATGGGGATCCAAAAAAGGAGGTTTTGGTGAATTTTTGTTGAGCCTTCGACGATAGTCGAAAAAAGCGAGACATAGGTATGGTGATTCCGGTGGCTTCCACAATTGTTTAAGTTTTTTCTTTGGTCTGTTTAACATCAACCACCTGTGCTAGCCTATTGATATTTGGTATGCAGTTGCATTAGCATCAGTACAGCTCAGTTTCAGTGGCGTTTTATGTCTATGCCCCCGCAGTCATCCTCCACTGACTTTGAAATTTTGAATTGTTTTTTTGAAATGTTTAAGTTTTTTCTTGTGTCTGTTTAGCATCAATCACTGATAGTTGCCCATCGATATTTGGTATGCATGTACATTAGCATCAGTACAGGTCAGTTTCAGTGGCGTTTTATGTCTATGCCCCCGCAGTCATGCTCTACTGACTTCAAAATTTTGAATTGTTTTTTTTTTTCAAATGTTAAAGTTTTTTCTTGTGTCTGTTTAGCATCAACCACTAATAGTTGCCCATTGATATTTGGTATGCAGTTGCATTAGCATCATTGCAGCTGTTTCAGTGGCGTTTTATTAATGTCTATGCCCTTGCAGTGGTTCAGGAGGAGTACCAGATAAGAGATGGTTACCCTCAGGTGTAACGGACGGACGGACGGAAAGACGGACGGACAACCCTATCACTCTATACCCCCTGACTTTTCAAGCGGGGGGTAGAAAAACATTTTCATCACCTGAATCTTAAGAGTGCAATAATGAAGTGATTTACCGTGGATCAAGTAAGCATTAACTATTTGTAAATTTGTATGTCATTGTTTAGTTTATAATTTTGCTTTAACCCGTTAGGGTTTATTTGTGCAAATAAAGTTATATTAACTAACCGTGTTCATGTAATCAAAAATTATTTACTGAAAATAGCGCAGTTTTAGTAAATTTTCATGAAGTATGATAATAAAACTCAAAATATTTTTGAGCATAGCTCACTAAATGATACCCCTCTCTATCATAAAGACTGTGTTAAAGTTTCATGAAAATCTATTCAGTGGTTCAGGAGGAGTTGAGGATAAGAGATGGATACACACTTGTAACGTAATGGCTAAGTGCATGTTTTGCTATGGGGAACCCCAAAAATCAATCAAATCAAATTCTGAAATAGGAGGTGCACATCTCCATTATGTCATAAAGACTGTGTTAAAGTTTCGTGAAAATCTGTTCAGTGGTTACGGAGGAGTAGCAGATAAGAGATTGGTACCCTAAGGTGTAACGGACGGACGGACAGACAGACGGACAGAAGGACGGACGGACACCCCCATCAGTATATACCCCCCACTTTTTAAGTAGGGGGTAATCAATCAAATCAAATTCTGAAATAGGAGGTGTACATCTCCATTATGTCATAAAGACTGATATACATGTATATATGAAATCATTATGCTAAACTCCTTACAGGTAGGGATCTTGATAGAAGCTGTATACTGAGGGTACAAAACTTAATTTGTCAGTTGGTAATGGGTCTGGAGCTGGCATGTCAGTTACTGCTAGTAGTCTCTTGTGATTTCATGTTTATGTCCAGATATTTAGTTCTCTCAGTTTCATTTCTCACAATTGACTCAGTCCTGTTGCCAACTGAATTTTACTGTTGTTATGATTGTTTCTTTATTTATCACATTGGCTGTAGCGGGAAGGTTTGGGCCCAATAAAACTAGTTTAACCCCGCCGCAGCAGGTTTGTGCCTGTCCTAAGTCAGGAAATTTATTAAGCCTTTGTGAGTCTTGTCTGTTTTCTAGTTAGTTTACTTTATGTCTATAGGAGTCTAGGATGATGTTTATTTCGCTTAACTTGATTACTCTTTATTTAGGGGCCAACTCCGACCTGCCGTTGGGTGTTGGGTTTTCTCACCGTTCATTGAAGATCTTATGGTGGCTTTGAGTTGTTATTACTCCCCTTTGGGGCGTTGTCTCTTTGACACATTCCCCTTTTCCCTTCTTTTTCCTATGTGTTAAAGTTTCATGAAAATCTGTTCAGTGGAGGATAAGAGATGGGTACCCTCAGGTGTAACGGACGGAAGGACAGATGGATGGACACCCCCATCAACATATACCCCCACTTTTCAAGCAGGGGGTATAAAAATCGCATTGAAATCCAATGAAAATTATCAGCAAATTTGCAATTTTGGCCCTTCATAGCTGGGAAAGGAAACAAGTCATCAAAAATATAATAAATGAGCGCCTTATTAATTTTTCATGAGGAATCTAATGAAAAAAACTGCATCAAAATCAGACAAAAAATGAAAAAAAAAGATTTTTGAAATTTCCCCTTTTGAGACCCATTTATCTCATAATCTGTACATGTGACGTGAAATCCGTTGCCAAACTACTGATTGGAAATTTCCTCAGGAGCACACTGAAAGAAACCCCATCAAAATCTGATAAATAATAAATATTCTACAGTCCAATATATGGAAACACCTAATTTTGCCCTTTCTGGCCCTTTTTAAAAAAATGGGCAGGGCCACAATACACGAAACCAATCCCAACCTTCCTTTTATGACAAGGAACATTATGTTAAAATTTCATCAACCAGAACTGAAGTTATCGCATGGAAACGAAGAGTCTACAGACGCCGAAGATGCCAATATCATACCAATATACGACCTCAAAATTTTTTTTGCGGTCGTATAAAAAACCAACAATTTTAAGTTTAACTGTTTTATTTGTTTGATGGTACAGAAATAATAACAGCACCATTTTATAAATAATAATGCATTAACATATAATAACACTTTGTTGACAGGTAAGATGATGGCACATTACTGTTCTTCAATGATTGTTTCATTCATGGAAGAGGTCAATACCATTATTCTGTTTACTACACACTTCCAATACAGGACTTTTGAATCATGTTCATTCCGGAAAAAGTTTTATTTTTATAAAAAAATCGATAAATCAATACATTGAGAGGGAATCACTAATTAATTGACATTGTTTAGCTTAGGCTGATTTATATTTAATCAATTTGTAGCGCTTCAGGTTAATTGTTTTGGGTCAATTAAAATTTCGTTAAAGAATTGTCAAATAGGAAAAATTATAAATGCATGTCAATTTCATAAATATTATTCTATGTGGTATATATTTATTTCAAATGGTTTAGAAATCCAGTATTCCTTCTTACTGGTATCTGAGGCGATCGTTTCCCCCTTCTATTACACGAGAGGCTCTATCTCAAAAGTCCCGTATATAGCTAGTTCCACAATACACAAGCTGATATGGTCATATCAGCGGGGGAAGACTGAGCCTGGGTTTGCAGATACTGTTTACTTTTGGCCATATTACATATGGAATTGTGCTTAGTATGTAATAAAGTGGTTACTATAGTTAGTATTTAATGGATTAATATGATATCTGGAAAACTGCATACCTCGAAATATTATCCATATGAGATATGATATTCTTCTGTAAATGGTCATTTCCAGTGTGAGACGACCAAGTTGAGATGAGCTCATGTGCACTCATCTCACCTCCATAAATGGCCAAACAGAATTGTTTATTTTTATGAATCAACGTCAGTATTCATGACAAGACATCACAAATAACGTGACGTCACAGAGGAAAGTATGTTAAAAGGGGCGGGGACTTTGCTTCTCCATTAAAGTTTTCTCGACATTGAAAATCATATTTTACAGAAGAAATAGCTACTTACATTCAATCAAAATCAAAGACCGATATATATTTCACTCATGTAAGAAATTCTTTCATTTTATTCTCTGGTTTTGCTGTGCTTCACTTGAGAAAAGACAGAATTTCTTACATTCATGAAAAATATACGGATCTTTAATCTGCTCTCTGCTTGCATGGAAGAAGCTATTACAGTTCAAGATAAGTAAAAAATGTCTTCTAGGGGCAGAACGCACATGAAATTTAGAGGTACCACCAACAGATTAAAATCTAAGTTTGATGCACGAGTTCTATACAGTGTTTTGAAATTTTACCCCCTACCAACAACATTTTAATTCCTTGGCGTTCTGCCCCCTGGAGACACTTTTTTCTGGAACATCCCTTAATTACTATAATTGTTATGTCATTACATGCTTTATTCTGGAAAATTACATAAAATAATCATTTTTATAAATATAGTTTACACCACAAGATCCCGTTCATTATCATATTTTATCCACTTAGTCAATTTAAGGCTTGCCGGGCATATTAAAATTTTTAAATTTAACTATCGAGAGTGGATAAAATATGGTATAATTGGGATAAAGTGGTGTAATCTTTTTCTCTAATGATAAACGCAGAGAATTGTATTCCGAAAAGATTTGGCAGCAAATAACACGGGGCTTTATTCAACATACATTGAATATGAAAATTAATCTAACAGGTCAAAACTGGTTTAAACTTGACATACCATTAGAGAAAATGCATTTCAGTTTATCAGAACACTAGTAAGTACATGCATATGCTAAAAAAAAATTAAAAAAAAAAAAAAAATCAAACTGTGTGCTTAGTTGAGCATTATTTTTCCTTTTTTTATCTGAATTTTACAGAAAAAATGTGCATGACATTCAAAATAAACAGATCCAAATTATGGTTCTATCTTTGTCATTACACTTCAGTAATTTATCACAATAATAATAATAATAATAATAATAATAATAATAATAATAAAATATTGCAATAATTTCCTAGTTACATTAATTTACATTGCATATGACATGCATAACTTTGTTCCTGAAAAGAGATTCTAAACACTTTATACCCATTACAGTCATGAAATGACGATAACCTTAAGCAAAAGAATATATTGAACACACATGGTCTGAAAGTAATTACCCTTAAATCTGATCATTCATCAGTGTTGATACATTCATGTTGTCATGCCAAGGCATACCCCAACTCATACCAAAATTTTCGAAGTCCCGTAAAATAGGAAGTTGATATCTAAGAGCAACAAATAATACTCATAACACACAAGTCTTGACAAGAAAGCAGTACAAGAAATTTTAAATGAATCCCTTAAAGCAGNAAAATCTTCAATTTGTCCCTTCTTCTAGGATCAAAAACTCAGTAATCATACATCAATATTTGAGAACTGTTACTGTTTACTGAAAAGCCATACCCTTAGAATATTTCATTGAGAAAATTCTGTGAATTCAACCAGATTTATTTTTCAGGCCAAATAAGGCCCTTATCGCCCCTACTCCTTTTCAAAGTCCCGTAAAATAGGAAGTTGATATCTTACAGCAACAAAAAATACTCATAACACACAAGTCTTGACAAGAAAGCAGTACAAGAAATTTTAAATGAATCCCTTAAAGCAGAGCAAAGAATTTTGAGACAAAAAATATTGAACAAAATGACGGATGGCCAGACGAACAGAAGGACAGAGAGAAGTTTTCATATAAACCTGAACATTTGTAGAGTGGGGTACAATATGAGATCTGTAAGTTTTGTTTCCAGTGCATAAATAGAACCTAAAAGAAAATACATTCTGTACGAAAAAATACATTTCAAACAAATATTTGAACCTACAGTATACACAAAGTGTTTCAGTTATAATACACTCAGGTCTGACATATTTCACAGTGTAAATACCAGCAAATGTCTGTGAAAACACCAGCAAACTTCTTGTTGTTAATTACATAGAAATATGTTGGCAAGTAATAAATGTCAGTGTAAACACCGACATTTTACCAGCAATTGTCAGAGTTTTCACTCATGTCAGACCAGGGCGTTTTGTAACTGAAACACTCTGTGTGTACTATAATAATAATCAAACTTTATGTTATTGCGAGAAACATTTTCAAATTGCAATTTTTATCGTGAATTCTCTGTCACATGACATAAACAGAATAACCATAAAAATGGGCTTAAGATGTCTGCTCAATACGAACAATCACAACTGTTCTTATCTTTAAACAGAATTAATATCATATTTCACAAACGAAGACCTATAAAAAATATGTTAACATTTTATCAAACTAGGGTTACACCTCCATCAGATCGTTCATCCATATGAGGAAAATTATGGATCCGGATCCGCATTATATAGATCAATGAATATCTATAACATAGATCTCCTCAAAAAGTGCAATGAACATACATGTTCATCCATGTTTTAAGAAAATTTTCTTATGGATATGCTTTGATCTTCATTATGCCGAGACAGAACACTCCCCGTCTGAACAAGCATTATGATGGAAGTGGGTTATTATATACAATTTTAACATCATAACAAACATTACATTTAACAGGTAGCACTACAAAAGTGAAAAACGTTCAAAAAACACTCAACACCAACATAAAAAATACTCTGTAAGGCCATAATAAAAATATCCTAGAATTCCATCCAATTTTCCAGATTTTTTCATTCCTCTTAAGAGAAATATTTTATTTCTTTTGCCCATTGTGGTTATTTTCTTCAAAATTTACAGCTTTTTTTTCAACCATGAATGATAAAATGATAAAAAATATAACTTGCCCACCCCAGAATTTTCCAAAATTTTGGACGAGAATCTAAGAATTTTTTTACAATGGCCTAAAATACATGAATATAGAATCATCATCGATTTTGAACATACAAAAATAACACATTCACAAATCAAAGGATCATAAATACAGCACAATGTCATAACAATTTTCATTACTTTTTGATAAAATCTGACTAGTCATACTATATACAGTTGAACATTGATGGCTCGAATTGGAATAGCTCGAACACCATGGATGTCTCAAACACAATTTTATGGTCCCTGTGTCCAAGTTTAAACAAAGTTCGACCTGAATATCTCTAACAGCCCTTTGAAATGATTTCATAGGTCCCATGGGTGCTCAAACCATCATAGTTCGACTGCATTAATACAATTTCATATTCTCTTAAGGCCAATCATTGTTAAAGTTTTTAAGTAAAAATTACCGTAGTGACTTGCACATGTACATATATGTAATGAATAAATTTGTTGACTTCATTTGGTTTTCTCCATCTCAGTTTTACATACAATGTAAAAACAAATCACTGTAAAGCACTAAGATTTAGATCTAATAAACTCTAAAAAAAAAAAAACAATAAATCAAAGTTTGACAAAATCTTACAAAAATTATTACAGAAAAAAAAAGGTTGAAAATGAAAACAATTAAACATTATTGATGTTTGAAAAATTTATAAAAACATTTACATTTACATATCAATCCCGACCTGACACCTTGTTCATAAAAACCTTGCATACATGGCAATTAAACACAAATAATGTTTTCTCAAAACATAGAACAAATTATCTGTCATGAACATAGCTATTTTTATCATCTTATGTGTTCTTTAACTCATCTTTTTACTTTTTAGTCTTTATATTTCTTTTTGAGGACAGAGTAATCTCCTGTTCAAAACCATGAGATCACATCAAATTTGGAC
>MJUU01007756.1:0-23276 GCA_002080025.1 Modiolus philippinarum
CGGCAAGGCGGCGGCCACGGGATATGCATAACCTATAACTACTAACCTTCACTATCCAAACCGACGCAGCTAAATGCTCAGTTGTATCAAAGGTGGAGGAAAGTTGAAAATCAACAAGTGATATCCAAAGGAAACCACCGAGCTGTCAAGGGAACAACCAGAACCCACAGACATCGTGTAAATGAGGGGTTTGGTCGACATGCCATAGCATTCAATGTGAACCAATATGGCACCCGGCTGACAGTCCTACGTTTCCTATCTTTGTGATGTTAGACGTCCTGCAATGCAAGAAATCCAAATATGCATAATCCAGTGTTAAAATCTGTGAATTTAACAAAAACTCTAAACATAACTCTAAACAAATTTGGCATCCAAATCATTTTAAAACTCAAAATGTCGTGGGGTAATCCTTTCATGAACGTTATGAAAGGTAATTGTTTTTCCATTTCTCCAAATAAAGGTAGGAAAACGCCATAGCAGTACTACTGTAAACCGGGAAATTTTCGCGCCGTATTGATTTCGCGGTGAACTGACAGGATTTTAGTTCGCGCAGTGCGCTGCCAAATTGTTGACTATTGACTTCAGTATTTAAACAAGTATATTCGCGCCGTTTTGATTTCGCGCTTCCATTCCAAACACGAAAATAAAGCCTACTCGACATTTTCCCGGTTTACAGTATATAGAAAAGGGGGTGTCTTTCTTAAACATACTATCTTTCAAGGTTAACAGTTTTCGAACCCATGTTTTGTTTTTTTCCAGAATTCGTGGTTCCAGCTACCGAAATGGCAGTGCAGCCTTCAAAGGGATACATTGCCGTTTGTGTGAGAAAACAAATGAAAGCCAAAACCGTAAAAGCTTAATTCATATACAGGGACGATAGTCAACTCTTTTCATAGGGTGGAGCGTTTTGTGGAGACTATGAAAAAATGAACGTGAAGATGATATAAAGTAAATATAAATTTTATTCATTTGAAAAAAATAACCATTGATTTAACATTTGGATTTGATTAACAATTAATATATCAAGTCTTTTAAAAGTTCATACTATCTTTTCCGCTGGGATTGCACTCGCCGCATTGCAGATATCCCTCTTGGTTAGCATAGTCTGGTGACAAATAACACGGAAATATATCTTCTAACTTCTAAGGAAGATAAACGTTCAGTTCTTCCAATACTGCTTTTTAATTATTCCATTGTGAAAGTTTAATTGACACGCCTAACTTTGTTGCATAGAGATTGTGTCTGTTATGCTTATATTGTCCACTTTCAAATTTCCTTACATCGGTAAAGAGACTTTACACCAAGATAAACGTTTTCTCCTAGGTGTGTTTTCTGTTCAATGTCTTCTCTGACATCTTTTTCTAGCGCAGAAATAACTTCGTGAATATTGTCATTGAATATCCTCCATTTGGATGGGTTGAGCGTTTGACATTTTGTTGAAGTAAATTCACCATTAGTCTCTTCCTCGTAGATCTGTACAACAAAACTCACTTCCTTTTTCAATAGTCGGATTGGTCTATCATTTCAAAACTGAGCGAGAAAAGTATATCTTTGGTGTTCATCTTAGTCTAGTTGTTTCAAAAAAGATTGATTATGGTTAGAAAACATAGCCTTTCTACACGATACGACAGGTTGTAATGTTTGTTACATTACAGATGTACTGTAAAATATTATAGCACAAATGGCAAATGTGAAACAATTAAGTGTATACCAATCATATCTTAACTGAAACATTTTCATGTCTATACAAAGTATTCCAGTTTATTGCAAAAAAACCAATGTTAAGACATTATTGGTCAAGGCAATCAATGCAATACTAGGTGATTTACTGAATGTATGCAATTGTGAACTAGATGCTCACATGAGCCTGTATCGCTCACCTGGTCACTGTTTTTTTTGTCACTTGTAGACCACCCATTCATACTATAAATCACTTCAGCAGATGTTACATTGTCATTCTTGGATGAGGTACAAACTACAAATCACAAACTTTGGAAGGGATCACCCAAAGTCAATTGTAACCAAGTTTGGTTCCAAGTGGCTCAGTAGGTTCAGAGGAGAAGACATTTGAATGCATTTCCCATAGAGTCCCTATGTTAAACTATGTTCCACGCTGCCGGTCATCTTGAATGAGGTAAGTACGTAAAAATCACAAACTTTAAAGGGGACCACCCAAGGACTATTGTGACCAAATTTGGTTTAATTTAGCTTGGTAGTTTCAGAGGAGAAGATCTTTGGATGTATTTCACGTCGGGTCCCTAATGGCAGTCAACAAATAATTTTTAACATTAGTTTTGCGACATCAAACCTATTTAGAAACCAAATTTCATTGAAATCAGACAATATTGAATTTTCCCGCCTTTTTTAGCAGCCATTTTGAAAATGGCGGTCCACGAACAATTTTTAACATCAGTTTTGAAGATGCAACATCAAAACCTATTTGGAAACCAAATTTCATTAAAATCGGACAAAATTAAATTTTCCCGCCTTTTGTGGCGGCCATTTTTAAATGGCGGTCAACGAACACTTTTCAACACAGGTTTTGAAATCGCAATATCAATATCTATTTGGAAACCAAATTTCATTGAAATCGGACAGTGTTGAATTTTCCCGCCTTTTTTGGCGGCCATTTTGAAAATCACCATGGCATAGCATGCAGGTCAGCTGTAAAGTTATACAGGCTTTGAAGCTTAGATGCAACTTCAAAATTAACTGACAAGGATGCTTACATTGAGGGCATATAATTTAAACTAAATGAAACAATGTTATATACAATTATTATTTAATTGTGAAATAAGTATAGATTATGAAAGTATTTCTGCAAAAAAATGTAAAAATTTGTACAAAAACACTTTTTTGCTCTTGATTATGTAACAAATAATTATTTCTAATAAAGTGATAGCAGGGAATTTCCCTAAAATTTAAAAGAGAAGTAACCCATAACCATATGCCATTGAATTTCTTTTTTTTTTTTTTGGTGAAAACTACAACACAGGCAGTTGGATTTTCTTCACAATTTCAGAGTATGTAGATCTTGATATGCTGAACATTTTTCAACTTTACACTTCACCTCTATCTGTAACAGTTTTTGAAATAAAAAATAAAAAATGCATAAATTTTGAAAATTTTACGGAAAAAGGGCTATAACTCTAAGACGGTTTTTCCGATCTTCTTCAAAATTGCAGGGCAGAAAGATCTCGTCATACTGAACAATTCTATCCTATGTCAGATTTTTGATATCTGCAACGGTTTTGAAAACGCCCAAATGTTATACAACCTTTTGGTCTTCGTATCAAACCACACCTTGAATCTGCTAATATAAATTTAGATGAAATAGCTCCTATAGAAACTCCCAAAAAACCTCCATGGCTGAACCCAAAACCAACATTTAATTTTGAACTACGCAAACACAAAAAGGTTGATACCAATCCTCTGGTTATCCAGCAGGACTTTGCAAGAATTAAATCTGAACATCCTGAATACTTTCAAATTTACACAGATGGCTCTAAGGATAGAGACAGAGTGGCTTCTGCAGCCGTTTTCGGAGATCGTGCAGCAACTCTCCGATTACCATCCTCTAGTTCCATATTTACTGCCGAAGCTAACGCTATTTACTCAGCACTTAAATTTGTAGCTTTATCGCAATCAAATAAATTCATGATCTGTTCCGATTCACTTTCTTGCCTATTGGCAATTGAAAGTCGAAAAACAAAACACCCAATTATTTTGAAAATAGCCGAATTCTACAAATCACTTGTAGCATTAGGCAAAGAAGTCATTTATGTTTGGATCCCTAGTCATGTGGGGATCTATGGAAACACAGTTGCTGACCAGGAAGCCAAGGATGCACTAGATGATGAGATGGCGGATTGTCCAGTACCGTACACTGACATGAAGCCTTTAATTGTTAAATACATTTTAAAGTTATGGCAGGCCAAATGGGATCTCCAAATAAATAATAAACTGCATGGAATACAGTCAGACGTCGGTAAACAAATTGGTTCCTGTGGTAAAAACCGTAGGAACAGGTATTGTTGACCCGATGTCGTATTGGACATACTAGAACAACACATAGTTTTATCCTCAACAGTGATGATCGACCTGAATGTATTCCATGTAATTGTCCTTATACAATTCAACATGTTTTAATTGAATGTGTAGATGTTGCCGATATCAGGCGTGATTTTTATTCTGCTGATTGTCTTAAAGACCTATTTACAAACGTCGCAGGCGACAAAATCGTTCAATTTTTAAAAGCAATCAATTTATTTAGTAAGATTTAAATAGATCAATTTTAAACAAGTTTCTAATTTCTAATATTGTTATTGTTAAACCAAAAATTTACTATTATGTTTTTTAACATTTTACACATTTGTTTTACTTGTATAAAGCTATATGGTTTTATATTAATATTTTATGTATTTATTAGAATTTTTCAATAAACCCAACAGTTCTCGCCACAATATAGCTGAAATATTGCTGAAGTTGGCGTAAAACATCAATCAATCAATCAATCAATGAAGTTATTTGCCAAAAACAGTAATTTACCCCTATGTTCTATTTTTAGTAATAGCGGCCATGTTGTTTGGTCTACGGACATAAAAATCACAACTTGAAAGTGCATATCCTGGTGATGATTCAGGCCAAGTTTTGTAAGTATTGGCCCAGTAGTTTCAGAGGAGAAGATTTCTGAATAAAAGTTAACGGACATTTTTACCATATTTACTTACAATGACTTCCAAAACAATACTTTGAACGGACATTTTCGTATCATAGTAAAATATCTTACTTATTTAACAGATGCACAGATAAAACACAGTAGACCATACAATAAAGATCTAATTATCTAATAATAAAATTTGAGGACCGTGATTCCCAATTAAGACGTATTTTTGCCAATCTTAGATTATATTTTAATATGAATTTAATTCAGAAATTCTGATTTAGTAGATACTGATTAAATTGTAGTATACATCAAAACTGGACGCGTCCCCTTGATTAACCCAGCGAGTCCCCTTGATTAACCCAGCAAGTGGTGGAAATATATATGTTTCAAGTATTTAATCCTCCAGAGATCTTAAGTTCTTCCTTATAAATGTAAATATCCTGCCCCTTCCCATTTTCATCGTTGCCCTAAGAGTATATTCCCTATTAGATTCTTAATTTATAAATATCTGTTTGAATATCTATAACACTGGACTTGGATTACTCCAGTAAGAGATGGAGACAATATGTTTCAGATAATCCACAGGAGAGCTTTAAAGTTCATACTCGTTTCTCCATTTTGATATTTAAGCCCCGGCTGTCTCATCTACCTTATACCTTTATTTCTCGATTATGCTTCAGATAGATTTTTTGTCAAATTCATAAACCGCCGTGCGCGGTCCCTGCCTATGAATAGGCCCACAGCATCCTCTGAGCTTGGAGTACGAGTCTTCCTAACAGAGGACCCTGAGGGAACCCCGGCATATTGAAATAGGACCTGGTATCTCTGGCTTGCGGGGTGTGACCCCACTAAACGGAGGCTGATCCCGAGGGTCTGGGGGTATAGAAATAGGACCCATTCCGTGGTTGTGCGGGATTAATAAATACACAACCCATCTTTCGGATGGGATGTAAACTCAGGTCCACGTGTTGGAAGAAATGCCACGCTTCCTGCACGTTAAAGAACCCTTGTAGCAAGCTCTTATCCAAAATGGCCATACAGCTCATTAAAATTTATTCCAAATAAATTGGTAAATATAACCTCGGACAATTCCAGTGGCAGTCAGAACTTCCCGTCCCATGGCCCTTTCCATACCCCAAAGTGATTATTTATTAACAAACTTGTTCTCGTCTTGATATAGCCGAAATATTGTTGGATCAATCAATCAAATTCATCAATGTTAATATCCCTCCCCTACCCATTTATCCATTTTCATCGTTGTTCCAAGGGTCCCTTCCCCGTTAGATTTTTAAGTTGTGAATATCTATAGTACCGGACTTCGATTTCTCCAGTAAGAGCAGGAGACGATATATATATATATATATATATATATATATATATATATATATGGATAATACCAAACGAGAGCTTAAGTTCATCATTCCTATGTAAATATCCTGCCCCTACCCATTTCGAAATTGCTGTCCTGGCTGTCCCATCTATCTTATACCTTTATTTCTAGTTTATGCTTCAAATGGTATTTTGTTTCAAATTCATATATCTAAATGTTATTCTCTTGCCCCTACCCATTTATCCATTTTCAACTCGTCCCCCCGGTGGTCTTTTCCCCGTTGCATTTTTAAATTGTTAATATTGCTTAAAAATCGTATCAATAACACTGGACTTCGATTAATCAAGTACGTTTTGGAGACATTAATTATGTCGCAGATAATCCACGAGGGTGCCTGGCGTGGAGCAGATCATGCTTACCCTTTTTGAGAACCTGATGATACCTCAGTTTTTATAGGGGTTCACGCTAGTGCTTTAGTTTTGTGGCGTTTTTGTTCATTTTTGTTTGCTAGTTGTCTTTGTCATACTGTCTCAATTCGTGTTGCTGTGAATTGCCGTGATTTCGGATTTATGATTTTTCCTCTTTCCCCATTCTTGCTTCGGTATTCGTTTGCCGATGTATCGCAAGCTCATTCCAATGTAAATATCCTGTCCCATACCCATTTCCATTTTCAAATAGCTGACCTGGCTTTCTCATCTACATTAATGGTGAATAATAGGATATGGGGTAAAAAAATCAAAGATGATAAAATAGAATGTTTTCCCTACCTACCGACCCATCACTCTTAGGGTACAGTTGGGGAACTGCAAACAAACATAATTTTAAGGTCGGCCTGGCTTTACATACTTGTGCTTTTGTCAAATTGTGGAGTTCCCTACATTTTTTAAATTGCGAGATCCATATATTAGACGGTTTACTCTCTCCATTATAGTGACTTAAATGTATTAATGATGGCGGAAAGTAAGTGTTTTGACTTGGAGTACTTTGTACCTCATTAATGGATGGTCCTTGGTTTTCAGATGAAGCCATCGTTTCCTCTGTCTGTCTATTGACTGATAATTCCTATTCAATTACTTCCACCAAGTCTTCTTCTGCTGCTGCTGCTGTTGGCTGTTGTAAAACTGGTTTCGACCTGGTACATGAGGGCATCGCACCTCTTCGTCTCCATCAAAATCTGTCACGCCTTTATTTGCGGGACAGGAATTCACTTGGTTTTGATTGATTGATTGATTGATTGGTGTTTTACGCCAACTTCAGCAATATTTCAGCTATATTGTGGCGAGAACTGTTGGGTTTATTGAACAATTTTAATAAATACATAAAATATTAATATAAAACCATATAGCTTTATACAAGTAAAACAGATGTGTAAAATGTTAAAAACATAATAGTAATTTTTGGTTTAGCAATAACAATATTAGAAATTAGAAACTCAATTTAAAATTGATCCATTTAAATCTTAGTAAATAAATTGATTGCTTTTAAAAATTGAACGATTTTGTCGCCAGCGACGTTTGTAAATAGGTCTTTAAGACAATCAGCAGAATAAAAATCACGCCTGATATCGGCAACATCTACACATTCAATTAAAACATGTTGAATTGTATAAGGACAATTGCATGGAATACACTCAGGTCGATCATCACTGTTGAGGATAAAACTATGTGTTGTTCTAGTATGTCCAATACGACATCGGGTCAACACTACCTGTTCCCTACGGTTTTTACCGCAGGAACCGACTTGTTTACCGACGTCTGACTGTATTCCATGCAGTTTATTATTTATTTGCAGATCCCATTTGGCCTGCCATAACTTTAAAATGTACTTAACGATTAAAGGCTTCATGTCAGTGTACGGTACTGGACAATCCGCCATCTCGTCATCTAGTGCATCCTTGGCTTCCTGGTCAGCAACTGTGTTTCCATAGATCCCCACATGACTAGGGATCCAAATATAAATGACTTCTTTGCCCAATGCTACAAGTGATTTGTAGATTTCGGCTATTTTCAAAATAATTGGGTGTTTTGTTTTTCGATTTTCAATTGCCAATAGGCAAGAAAGCGAATCGGAACAAATCATGAATTTATTTGATTGCGATAAAGCTACAAATTTAAGTGCTGAGTAAATAGCGTTAGCTTCAGCAGTAAAGATGGAACTAGAGGATGGTAATCGGAGAGTTGCTGAACGATCTCCAAACACGGCTGCAGAAGCCACTCTGTCTCCATCCTTAGAGCCATCTGTGTAAATTTGCAAGTATTCAGGATGTTCAGATTTAATTCTTGCAAAGTCCTGCTGGATAACCAGAGGATTGGTATCAACCTTTTTGTGCACTTGGTTTTGAGAAACAAAGAAAAATTACATTCCGATATTCCGTGAGTAGAGTTCTTATCATTCCTAAGACCTCCTTTAGTTTCTCCTCTTTCGTACATGTTTTGATAACAGTCCGATTAGTCCGCTTCTGAACCCGATTAGTCGGACAGCGCATAAAAAACCCGAAAAGTCCGTTACCACTCTGCACCGAGCTACGTTTGTCTTCATTTTTTTTTTCTTGTGGATCTAGTGTTTTTGTTTTTTTTTGGATAACGAAAAAAAACTTTTTAAAAAAACTATAGATAACTAAATACCGAGGTTACTGTGAATTTACTTTTAGATATGAGGATAATGACATTATTATATATGTACAACAATATTTTCTGCAGTCATATAATAGTAATGTATCTTATTTTTGAATTGATATCGAAATGACTGTAATTTCCAAGGGCAGGCCCCACTTGATAATGACATGCACAATTCACCAATGTAGTAATCCAAATTTAACGTTTAAGTTACTCTAGAACAACTGCTTTCCAAATAGGGACACATTTCCGATCTTTTGTCTGCTATTAGGATGAAAAAGGTCATATTCATTTTCATCTGTTAAGATAATACCATTGGTGTATATTGTATTATTACCAACTGTCAAAAACAATTCTGAAACTTTTATGAACTGCAGATTTCAAACAGAAAGTCAGAGCCTCTGGGATATTAATAAATGGACCTAACAAAGTCAAACCAATATGATTACCAAAAATTTCAAAGGCATCTGGGCAATGACAAGAAGGTTTTCTCCATCGCTATAAGATGAAGACTATGACAACAAAAATCCGCACTGGCTGACCATTCAGGTTATGATATTGCACATATGTGCATTGGTTTCCACCATTCTTTAATTCAGCTTGATGTTTACTATCAGCATCAATACAGACAATCCTGAAAATAACACAAATATTAAGACTATAGAAAACACCAATATTTGAAACACAAATATTTAGACCATAGAAATAACAAAAGAAATGTTTTCACGGTACACTTACCAGCAAACAAGACGTAATGGCAGTTACTCCTGTTACATTTTAATCAGAGCACAATGTTGTGGAATTTCTTGTTTGGTATTGAATATGAATAGTCAATCAGCCAAATCTGAAAGGCGGGTTTTATCTCAAATTATTCTTGGTTGGGCCAAAAAATTTGAAGCAGGATTTTTTTTACATGTATTAGGAATTGTCGACTTGTTAAGTTAAAACATACAAATAGCTGAATTAGAAAAAAAAACATTTTTTGCCTCACTCAACAATAAACCAGAGCACCAAAGTGCTTAAGTATGGGAACATGTATAACTTTTCATGAGCTCCCAATGAATAAATGGCATCAGAAAGGGTTATGTAGCAACCATCAACCCTTTTCACCCAAACTGCATTCGTTGCATTCACTTCAGCATTAATTTTCTGGTTGCCATTGCCTGCCTTGTGATTTCTTTCATTTCTAATTATGTTTATTAACACAAGACATTTTTTAAACAATTTATCAAGAAAGGAATATAGTTCAACAACTTGGTTGAAAGATTCATGTCTGTTATAGGTTGTATTTATTTCTGCACCTTTGCAAAGTTTGATATCTAAAACCCTTTCCTGTCTTATATCATGTCAGTTATTCATGATATTCATGTATCTGCCTTGGACATGTTGTTCTTACTTGCTCTATTACTTTTTCATATTCTTTTTCTGATATAGCTGAAATATTGCTGAGTAGACGTTAAACAATATTCAATCAATCAATCTTTTTCTGATGAAATGTAAACTTATTTCTGTAGAAGTTGCAAAGCTGTATGGCATTGAGCCAATGCTATACACATTTTTTCTGTGCTTATTTCTTTATAAAATGTTCTTAAAACATGGAATTGACATATCAGCAGAAGAGCATTAGGAAGTCCATCTAAGAAAATGTGCCTTTCATTTATGTACCTGTCAGCCATGATTATTTTTGTGTTTACATTACCTAGAACGTTCTCTTTAAACACCCCCTCCCCCGTGGGAACCCCGGCGTATAGAAATAGGACATAGTATCTGCGGCGTGCGGGGTATGATCCCTCCTAAACGAGGCTGAACCCCAGGATATAGAAATGGGACCCAGTCCGTGGTTGTGCGGGATGAATAAATACACAACCCATCTGTTGGATTGAATGTAATCTCAGGCCCACGTGTTGGAAGAAATGCCACGCTTCCTGCACGTTAAAGAACCCCAAAAATTGTATTATGACCTGAATAGTTTGTAAAAACAGGGCATCTCGCCCGGCATCTTTGTTGATGGAGTCCCAGAAACCGGATCATGTGCAATTGATTTTAATTGGATTGGTGACTGATGATAAGTTTGATCTATTATTAAAGTCTGGTTTTTATAATATCGTTCCAACACAACGGTTGTCCTTTACCATTCTAAAATTATTTTACTATAAAAAACGAAATACCAACGTTACTGTAAATTTAGTATTGCTTAATTGCCATTACGACAACTATTGTCTCTTCAGTGCTTATCAAATCAAAACATTTGGAATTCCATCAACCGAAATATACACTTGGTCATAAGTTAAGGACCACCCATATTTCAATTTGAGCTGCAATTTAAATAGTAAATTTAGTATTTCACTTTTCAAGAAATGTTTGAAAATTGCTTTGTGGTGAAATTATTCAAATTACAAGAAAATAATCGTAAAGGTACACTAGGCACACACAAAAAATGCATATTCCATGGCTATTTGAAAAATGGGGTGAAAAATGAGTGTTGAATGCAAGAAAACAAGTTTCACTGAAATGTACGATTTCTTGTGGAAAATCCGGCTATCAGAAAATGAAATTTCACATTATCGAAATAAACACACATTCAAGACGGAAACAGTATTTTTGAACCTTTGGATACGTAATCAATTCATGAAGGGGAGATAATCTGTTTTAATAAAATGTAAAATGGTAAATATAACCGCAGACAAACCGACAGACAGATTCGATCACAATATGCAAAGTGCATATATATTTTCGTGAAATCACTTGTGCAAGTGATTTGATGACACATTTTCTAAACTCAAAAATTACATCACTGATTGAGGTGATGACAGATACCTGATCAAATTTAACATCCCATCAGACTCTCACCTGACAGTTAAAGTCAGTTTATCTGAGGTAAAGTGCATGAATGACACAGGGCCAGACACCCACTAAAAGCATGATTTCAAATCAATCCCTTTTCAGTGGTTTTAGATCACTTGTATAGGTGATCTGTATAGCAATCATGTAGAAAATGCTTAATATAGTGGCACTGGGTTCAATTTTGCCAATAAAAGAGAGAAAATTGCCAATATGCAGAGATTTTTTACTTCATCATGGTCCAGTCTTTTATCCCATACAGATATTTTTTGTCATTACATTTGAATAACAGCTTTGACATTTGTTTTTATGAATGTAAAATACAATTGGTGCCTAACTTATGTAGAATGTGTCCATATTGAGTCTCTGCTACGTGATTAGCATGCCAATTTGATCAAATAACAATGAATAACGAAAGGTCTATACAACTTCTACATTGAGAGATTTTTTTAATCAAAACTAACTTACTGTTATTCTTAATGGATCCTGTGTTGGAAGATCAGTATCTACATTTGTATTTCCCACTGGTCCTTGGACTGTTGTTCTTACTGTATATATTTACAGTTGTAGCCTATTCAACTAAACATTAATTCTTTCCAGCTAACCAAACTTCACAAATTTTATTCAAACTACATTGATTTTTATCATTTCAAATGGTTAGGTCAAGATGTGAATGGAAAATATCTCTTCATCCGGGAGTAAGATAAAACGACGAATCATAAGAGAATAGTCAGTATCGTGTCATTGTGGTTTAGCATCAATGTTATTCTGTCAGCCTTGGAAACTTTGTTATTCCAAATTTATAATAGTGAGTCATGAATATATTTTGTTTTTAATGTATTGGCCTGCCCTGTGAAAAATCGGAGTGCAGTGGGTATGTGGACAGGGTGTTATTACCAACTCTATATTAATCTTGATGTTTTTTTTTTCTTCGAACAGCTGTTAAGAGACAAAAATTGTCGAAACGACAGTAACAGCAACAAAATTTAGTGAAACCCGGGTATAAAAATAATATATCTCATTCAATGAAGACAAACCACCACTCAATATTGTAATGATAAATAAATCATTTAACACAGTGATTTTAATAATTATGTAAAATCAACTCCAGACACATATTTATCAAAAATCATTTGTAAAATTGCTAATGGTGCTGACGCTCTAATAATCATTTAACACAGTGATTTTTAATAATTATGCAAAATCACCTCCAGCAGCGACTTTCAGTACATATTTATCAAAAATCATTTGTAAAAGTGATAATTGTGCTGATGCTTTCATTTTAATATAAAAAATCTTACTGTAGATCTTGTAGCCTATTCAACTAAACATTAATTCTTTCCAGCTAACCAAACTTCACACAAATTTTATTCAAACTACATTGATTTTTATCATTTCAAATGGTTAGACAAGAGTGGTCTTACATCATCGGACATGTACCTGACACCTGGAAGGCGGAAATATAGTTGTATGAAAGTGCATGGGCTCTAAGTTTTAGTAAGTGCGAGAGTGCCCAGTTAATAATCTCACATATGTTTTCAACCTGTTAATTGTTATTGGGCAAATAAAAATGTCGATAATTGAAGGTTGAGCATCCATTTTTTGTGTTTCATTGCATGGCCTACACATGTAGTGTAGTTTGTGTAACTTCATAGTTTGTTTCATTTTGTGGCCAGCTCACATAGTTTGCAGTGACATAAGGGAACAATGTAGTCATGTCCGCGTATCACAGCTACTTGAACTTTTGTATGTGACTTTAATATGTGTTTACATATTTCTCTTTGATACATATTTCAGGTGACAGACATCTATTTTCTGTTTGAATTTCACAGAACGAATTTGTCAATAGGTGTGCAGGTGACACATCTTCCATT
Organism: Modiolus philippinarum; assembly: GCA_002080025.1. NCBI lineage: Eukaryota > Metazoa > Mollusca > Bivalvia > Mytilida > Modiolidae > Modiolus > Modiolus philippinarum. The sequence goes on from MJUU01007756.1 coordinate 13,327, forward strand.
GAAGACGCGGAATTTATTTTGTGTGATCTGTTTTTTCAAGGGGTTGATTAGACACTTTTTTTCAGGAAATAGAATGCAACTCTAATGTCTGGTGTGGCAAACCAGACTGGTAGATATGGTTGTAACCATTGGTTCAGATTGAATTTAGATTTGCCGACCAAACTAGACCTGTGGAGCCTATGTATGCTATAAAAGTATAATTATTTAATATTTTTTTATATTTTAAGATGGTTTGGTATTTTGATTTCATGTTTCATGCTGTGATAGGTATTTTTACGACAGAAATATTCAATCATCTTAAAATTTGGGCAAATCTTTAAAATATTTTACTTAATACACAACTAATGGGTCCATTCATCTTAGTCTAGCATACATTTAAGACAAAAAATTCAGAATGGTATTTATACTGTAAAATTCTTTGAAATGAAAATGGAAATTAAAACAAGAGAGATAATGGGTTAAGTCATTCAAGGTCTCTCTACTTCTAGGTAGAATGTATATAATTTCTCCCTTGTAAAGTTTTATTAAAATGAATATCGATAATATTCTTTTACTGTAAATGACATAGTAAGTGCATGTATACCTAACGAAATGTCCATCAATACATATTCCCGGCACCTGAATCGGTTTTCAGGGGCTTCGGCTACAGAGCTGCCGGGCGCGTCCCCAGGTGGTGGATAGGGGAATGCCCTGTCTATGCGGGGTAGTCAGGTCATAATACGGAAAGCCTGACCGCGAACCATTGTAGCCAAACTGTGTGGAGAAACGCCACGCTCCATGCAGTATAAAGACCCCTTCTATATTTCTCTAAAGAGAGCAGACGCACTGGGTGTCGTATGGAAGGCTAAATTTCCTGCCCCTACCCATTTCTCCAATTTTCCAGTGGCAGTCAAAAGTCGTTGCCCAGGTTGTCCCTTCCACCTTTGTTTCTTTCTTCTGATAATTTCAATTTTTTGAATTGATTAACTTGTTCTCGTCCTGATATAGCTGAAATATTGCTCATTGGACGTTAAACTCTAACTAATCAATCAATACATATAAAATCTAAGCAAGAGGTCGGTTTATTTTATTTTATTTATTTTTTTTTTTTGGCATTTTGATGTCTCGAAATCATCCACAATTTTCAGAGACAAAATAGGTCCTAATCATTTACACCAGCATGGATTTGAGCTGAATTCATAGCTACATGATAAGGATATCACTGTTTTCACTGGTTATTCACATTTTATATTACTACTTAGCATTAATATAAGTTTCTTAAGGCATAGTGTAATGTCTTCTGATTTTGGTTTTAGGTATTTGCTGAACATATGACTAAACTCCTGAATGGCGATGAAGATGGGCCAAAGGTCAGAGCCGCCGAGAGAGCCAGTGGTCGTTTTGTGGATGCCTGTCCTGATTCCATTTACAGTGTGTATTCAAAAGAGGTAAGTAACAAAAAATATGTCAATCAGATTTATATCTTCCTAGAAATATTGATTTCCACAACATATGTCTATGCAGTGCAGAGAAAAGGAAGACAAAGTGCCTGATATTTATTTTGGTACACAAGGAAGCATTGGGTCCTAGAATTAATAATTAAATAATAAATGGCAATTAAACCAAAATGTTTCTTCATAGAGAATAATAATATTGAAGCAACAACAGAACAGTCAACATTTTTGTTTTGAATAGAAAGCGGCTTAGTCTGGAAAATATGTTGAAAAGAATTTATTCTTTTTAAAAAAAAAAAACTGAACTGCATTTTTGATTATTGAGTCAGTAACATCACCAATACCGATGCATTCTGAATAAACGGAACAATTCTGTGATGAATAATTTTAGGAAAGATATGACTGTATTGTTACATAAGTGACTAAAGACAATAAACACGCACAAGGTGAAGCGTACTTGGGTGTCATCTTGCTTCATTTCAACATGCAGAGAGCACATTAGTATGATTAATTTGGGAAGGTTCTTATGAATAAGTTAGACATTTTAAAATGCCAATGGAATTAATGAATCAAATAAAGGATGCATTTGTTTCTTTTCTATATTTTTAATACTTGTCTTTTGCAGAAAAAGACCATTGGTCAAAGAAGAGCTGAGGCCTCGAGAGGGACCACTGAACACATGCAGAAAAAGTAGGTTAACTACAATATAGGCCTTTTCAAAAAATTATTTGGTCCGCACTTCGGTTTCGACATTTAAATACAAAATATCTGCTCTGGTTATCAACCCAACATTGCAAGTGTTGATCATCCTAAACACGGTTCATAAAACTGTTCGTATTTAGATTACTAGGTCATTGTTTACTGTGAAAATGCACTAATTTTATTAGAATTAAAATGTATTCAGGGTTTGTGTATTGTTAGCTAACCGTACGAGTGATAACCGGAAGCTGAGTGTTTGTACCTCCATTTCAAGGGAGAGTTCAAATCCAGGAAAAAACAGCAATACTTTGTGAAAAGGGCTATTTTGTCTTAACATAAGCTGTATGTGCATGAATGACAAAGCATCTAAATCTAATGATCTTTTTGAATGATTGATTGATGGAATATTGTTTAACGTCTACTCAGCAATGATTCAGCTATATCAAGACCTCCATTTCATGGGCGAGTTCAAATCCAGGAAAAAACAGCAATACTTTGTGAAAAGGGCTATTTTGTCTTAACATAAGCTGTATGTGCATGAATGACAAAGCATCTAAATCTAATGATCTTTTTGATTGATTGAATATTGTTTAACGTCTATTCAGCAATGTTTCAGCTATATCAAGACGAGAACAAGTTTGTTAATAAATAATCACTTTGGGGTATGGAAAGGGCCATGGGACGGGAAATGCTGACTGCCACTGGAAAAGTAGGGTGAAATCCAAAAGGGCGGAGAATTTAGCCTTGTAGCCGATCACCTACAGACCACTCAAAAAGGGCTTGCTACAAGGGTTCTTTAACGTGCAGGAAGCGTGGCATTTCTTCCAACACGTGGACCTGAGTTTACATCCCATCCGAAAGATGGGTTGTGTATTTATTCATCCTGCACAACCACGGAATGGGTCCTATTTCTATATCCCGGGACCCTTTGGGTCAGTCCCCGTTTAGGAGGGGTCACACCCCGCAAGCCGGAGATACTAGGTCCTATTTCTATATCCAGGGGTTCCCTCGGGGTCCTCTGTTAGGAAGACTCATACTCCAAGCTCAGAGGATGCTGCGGGCCTATTCATAAGCCGGGACCGCGCACGGCGGATGATTTTTTTGATATTGTTCATCCTTCACTGATGTGCAAATCCTGTTGTAGCAGTTCTCTTAAAGCTTAATACTATTTATCATCACTACAAACTTGGTCACAATAGTCCTTGGCTTGTCCCCTTCAAAGTTTGTGATTTTGACGTTCGTACCTCATCCAAGATGGCCTCCAGCGTGGAACATAGTTTCATATAGGGACCCTATTAGAAATGCATTCACATGACTTCTCCTCTGAACCTACTGAGCCAATTGGAACCAAGTTTGGTTATGATTGCCTTTGGGTGTTCCCTTTCAAAGTTTGTAATTTTTATGTTTGTAACTCATCCAAGATTGAAAATATAACATCTGGAGAACTGATTTATAGTATGAATGAGTGGTTTCTTCGTGGCAATGAATAAAACCAGTCACCAGGTGAGCGATACAGGCTCATGTAAGCCTCTAGTTTTTTTTGTGAGGGGATTTTCTTATAGGGGTACATGGTTTGTCCGGGCAAGATCTCCTACAGTTTCTATGGTTGCAAGTTTTTAATTTTTAGATCATTTATACATATATTACAGATGTGCCTTTTGATATTTATTTTGATTTTGGAGCATTTTTGTTACAAGTTTACATAGTTGAAGTTGGTCACTTTCTAAACAATTTGACATACAGGGTACATAATTTGTCCGGGCAACTCCACCTATAGTTATTATTGTAGGTAGTATTTGATTTGCAGATCATTTGTACAAATTTTGAAAATGTGCCTTTTAGTATTGATTTTTATTTTGGTGTATTTTTCGAAAAAAAAAATATTGTTGAACTAAGTGTTTTTTGTGATTTTGACACAAAGGGTACATAGCCAAGATATCATTTGCGAGAGCTTCATATGTGTCTTGCAGACACAAACATCGTTACTTTGAAACCACGTGTAAATCTGTACCTTGTGCAGGGACATGTCATGCAGATTTAAAAGCAACCTAATTTTTTGTGCTTTAAAGATTTTTTGGACGAGCAAACATCATTGACTATCGGAAAAATAACATCATCAATTGTGAATTTAGCAAGAAGACTATCTTCATGCACCAAGAAAACAATGTTTTGGGTGGCAAAATGGAATCGAGCTGTCTGTTCATCTGTCCACACTTTTTGTTAGTGTTATTCATAGGTTCTGTCCTTTGCTGATTTTGGCTTTCCTATTTAGAACTTGTTTGTTATTTGTTCTCTATCAGCTTTTATACACAGTAAGAATACTTTATTATATTCATAACTGTTATTCCTCTATTACAGATAGATTCTGATACTATCATTCAGATGACCGATGAAGATCTGAAAAAATTCATTCCACTATACGGTGATCGAATGGCAGTAATAGCATACTGCAAAGAAAGAAAATATAGTTCTTCCACCTCAAAACAGAAACAAAAGACAAAAGATACCTTTTCCTTTTTCTAGTTAGCTTACTTTATGTCTATAGGAGTCTAGGATGATGTTTATTTCGCTGGACTTGATTGCTCTTTGTTCAGGGGCCGACTCCGACCTGCCGTTGGGTGTGGGGTTTTCTCGCCGTTCATTGAAGATCTTATGGTGGCTTTGAGTTGTTATTACTTCCCTTTGGATCGTTGTCTCCTTGACACATTCCCCGTTTCCCTTCTTTTTTCTATTTAATGAAAAAAATGAGAGCTACAGTAAAATCAATGAAGGGATATTCCTCAAGTAGTGGGGATGATGCTGTTGATTTCAGTGAAGGATGTGGTTCAACTCTGAGGAAAAAACTAAAAGGCAATAAGAACGCTGAAAAGAAGAAAAGGAAGGTGGAACTTTGTTGCTTTCATCTTGAAGGTGATACTTACAATCAAGTTCGCAGTAAAAGGGTGGAGGACCTAAATCCTTTGAACTGGATAAGTCTGAGAAGATGATAAGGGTGTTGGAGTTGGAAAAGAGCTGTATTTTCACAGGGAAAAAAAACAAACTGAGAGGAAGTGTTACAGTCTTCGATATCCGACTAACTGTTAATATTTCGCAGACATAGATCTTCAATCCAACATAAAAACATATTTCAATAGATTAAAAATGAAACAGTTTTAATTTAATTTTTGCTCAAAAGAGCAACCAAGTACAAGTAGTACTGAAGAATTGCCAGTTATAACAAAGCCTGCTAGGAATAGCATCATGCCAGTATCACAAAGTAAAAAGACTGAAAACACCACTGACCTGACACTGACGGAGTCAAAGGATCTGGAAAAATCAAATTCCAAAGATTCAGCAACAACTTGTGACTTTCTAGAGTATCCAGACGTCCAACCAAGTTTTTATATTCAAGATTTTTCTTTTGATGGTGAAGTGTTCTTTGGTCCATCTTTACTTGTGACTGCAAGCAGTATCAGTTTAGACTCGACATTACAACTATAAAATGCAAATACATGTACTGATGTAATGGAAAGAAAGCCAATACAGATCCGTATTCACAGAGCTACAGCATTGATGGACATGATCAGATATTTTAAAGATCCTAGTATAATGATGGTAAACATTGTTGCTAAAATGTTTTTGGAAAATGGGCAGGAAGAAAATGGTGAAGGAGATGGTGTTTTAAGAGACGTGATAAAAAATGGGACGAGTTTTTTTAACAATGTACTGAGGGTCGTATTTATAAAGTGCCTGTACTGCGTCACGATTTTCAAGTAGATGAATGGAGGGCAGTGGTAAGGATTATTTAAAAAGGGTATGAATTGACAGGATATTGGCCCATCTCTATTTTGCCAGCTATTTTTGAAGAATGTATATTTGGAAAAGTTGAATCCAGTCTGATAGAGCTATTCACTGATTTCCTACCTGAAATAGAAAGTATGGTAGTTAAAGAAGCTACTTCTAATCTTAATGCTGTGGATAAGGAAGACCTCCTTGAATTTCTTGACAGCCATTCTTGCGAAAAAGTTTTTAATTCTGAGAATGTTTTGCCAATAATAGGAGAGCTTGCGCATAAAGAGTTATGAAACAAATGTATCAAGAACTAAAGCCTACTGCCAAACCAGTGCTCAATGCACTTGTCTTTCCAGAACATTTATCAGCATCTGAAAGAGAATGCATGGGATTTCTCAAAAGATACATTAAAGAAATAGATGAGCAAAAAGTAAGAGCTTTTCTGAGATTTTGCACTGGATGTTATGCTAGAAATGAATATAAAGATTGAGTTTTTTTATTCAACAGGGTTCACAAGAGCACCAGTTGGGCATACATGTGGGAGGGTACTAAAAGGTCCTTCAATATTTGACACATATCCTAATTTTAGGTCAGAATTTAATTATCTCTTGAGTAGCAAGATTTGGGTCATGGACATTGTATAAGATGGCTTAAGTTCATGAAAAACTTTCTGTGTCAATTAAGTTTATATGATTTGGTTTGAAAGCTCAGGAAACGAAGCTGTTTTAATATAACTACTTTATACTCTGTGCCACGACCTTTGTAGACAGACAATTGGGCTTCTATTTTTTCATTATCTACCACAATCACTTAAAATGACTTGATTCCTTTCAATTTTCTCTTTCCAACAGGGAACATTATAATAATTACTCCCAATGGATCCCAACAAATAAGGAAAAAGTAGGGGTGGCTAGTCTACTGTACAGTATTTATGTGGGGACGGTTTCCAAAATACTAATCGGATGTGAGATCACAACAAAAACAAACATGGCAGATTAACATTGGAAATATTTATAGGGAAGTGAAATCATTTCATAACAACTTGTTGGGGATCCATCGGGAGTAATTATTACGATATTCCCTGTTGGCAAGAGAAAATTGAGAGGAATCAAGCCAATGAATCAAATTGGTTTTTGACCAGGATTTATTTTATCCAACTTCTCTTGTTCCATTGCGCATGTAACCCTTCCCCGTACGTAACTTACTACAACCCTACCCCTATTTCATATAATTGTAACCCAAACATTAATGTAACCATCTATAACCGTAATCATAATGTAACTATGTGTAACCCTAACCCGAATATATATAATTGTAACACTTACCTTAACGTGACTAACTATGACCTTAACCCTAATGTAAATATGTGTAAATTTTAAATTTATGTATATAATTGTAACCCCAACCGCCTATGTAGCTACCTACAACCCTTACACAAATGTAACTATATGTAACCCTTACACTAATGTATAAAATTGTAAACCTTATCTTTAAGTAACTAACAATTACCCTAACCCTAATGCATATAATTGTAACCATATCCTTTATGTAACTTACTTTCGTAACTAACTATAACCCAACCATAATGTAAATATGTGTAACCGTAACCCTAATGTATATAATTGTAACCCCTACCCTTATGTACCTAAGTATAACTCTAATCTTAATGTAATTATGTGTAAATCTAACACAATTGTATATAATTGTAACCCTCACCCTTATGCAACTAACAATAACCCTTACCCTAATGTAGCTATGATTAACTGTTACCCTTATGGATATAGCTGTAACCGCTACTCTTATGTAGCTTACTATAACCCTACCCCTATTGCATATTCCTGTAACCTTAACATTAATGTAACTAACTGTAATCGTAACGCTTATGTAACTATGTGTAGCCCTTACCTGAATGTAAATTATTGTAATCCTAATATTCATCTGACTAACTATGACCTTAATTCTAATATAACTATGTGTAAATCTAAAACAAATGTATTAAATTGTAACCCCAGCCCCTTACTTACTATAACAATGACCCTACGGTAGCTATTAGTAACATTAACCCTATGTATGTAATTGTAACCGCTACGTTTATGTAACTAACTATAACCCTTACCCTACTATACCCTTACCTTAATGTAACTATGTTAAAATGTAACACAAATGCATATAATTATAACCCTACCCCTTATGTAACGAACTATAACCCTAACACTTATATAACTATGTTTAACCCTTTCCCCAATGTCCATAATTGTAACCCTTACCTTTATGTTATTAGCAATAGCCCTAACCCTTATGCAACTGTGTGTAGCCCTTACCCTATTGTACATAATTGTAACCCTTACCCTTTTGTAACTAAATATAACCCTAACCTTAATGTAACTATGTGTACCGCTAACCCTAATGTATATAATTGTAACCCCAAGATTAATATAACTAACTCTACCCCTAACCCTAACGCAACTATTTGTAGCCTCATTATTATTGTATATAATTATGTAACTTAGTGTAACCCTAACCCTAAGGTAGATATAAATAACCCCAACCCTAATGTCTATAATTGTTACCGTTGCGTTTATGTTACTAATTATAACACTAACCCAAATAAAGCTATGTGTAAATCTAACACAAATGTGTATAATTGTAATCTAACCCATATGTTACTAACTTTATTCCTTACCCTAATGTAACTATGTGTTACCCTCACCCTAATGTATATAATTGTAACCCTTACGATATAACCCTAACCTTGTTGTAACTATGTGTAACGCTAACCCTAATGTATATTATTGTAACCATAAGCCTATAAAACTAACTATAACCCTAATGTAACTATGTGTTACCCTCACCCTAATGTATATAATTGTAACTCTTACGATTATGTTACTAACTATACCCCTAACCCTGATGTAACTATGTGTAACGCTGACCCTGATGTATATCATTGTAACCCTAAGCCTTATGGAACTAACTATAACCCTAACTTTAATGTAACTATGTGAAACTCTTACCATAATGTATATAATTATAACCCTTCCCCGTACGTAACTTACTACAACCCTAACATTAATGTAACCACCTGTAACCGTTACCCTAATATAACTATGTGTAACCCGAATGTATATAATTGTAACCCTTACGATCATGTAACTAACTATGACCTTAACCCTAATGTAAATATGTGTTAATCTAAAACTAATGTATATATATTTTAACCCCAACCACCTATGTAACTACCTATAGCCCTAACACTAATGTAGCTATATGTAACCTTTACACTAATGTATATAATTGTTAACCTTACCTTTAAGTAACTAACTATAACCCTAACCCTTTCGTAACTCATTACTGGTTCCTCATTTAAGAAATAAAGCAACGTTGACATTATTTTCAAATGTAGCGCATTTAGATAAAGAGAGCAAAACCTGTTTGTTAACTTGGTTGATTGATTGATTGAATGATGTTTTACGCCAACTTCAGCAATATTTCAGCTATATTGTGGCGAGAACTGTTAAGTAAGTAGAAAAATTGTAATAAATATAAAAGATCAATATAAAACCCTCGAAGCTTTATACAAGTAAAACTAGAGTATAAAATATAAAAACATAAAAAACATTATAGAAGAAATGACAGTTTAACTGTAACAATATTACAACTATAAATTAAATCCATTTAAATCTTACTAAATAAATTGATTGCTTTTAAAAATTGAACGATTTTGTCGCCAGCGACGTTTGTAAATAGGTCTTTAAGACAATCAGCAGAATAAAAATCACGCCTGATATCGGCAACATCTACACATTCAATTAAAACATGTTGAATTGTATAAGGACAATTGCATGGAATACATTCAGGTCGATCATCACTGTTGAGGATAAAACTATGTGTTGTTCTAGTATGTCCAATACGACATCGGGTCAACACTACCTGTTCCCTACGGTTTTTACCGTAGATACCGACTTGTTTACCGACGTCTGACTGTATTCCATGCAGTTTATTATTTATTTGCAGATCCCATTTGGCCTGCCATAACTTTAAAATGTA
>MJUU01007759.1:0-12055 GCA_002080025.1 Modiolus philippinarum
AAATGCTGAAACAAAGGCAGTGTTAACTTGAATTATTGATTATAATGTATCTTTTAAACACAAATAAACGGGAACTATTTTCACTTTAAATATAGAATTAATTGTCGCTTTAAAACACAAATTTCCCGAACATAGTAAATAAGTCTGCAACGAGAATATAAGAATTAGATACATGTAAATAATATTTTTCTTATAAATAATCACTTTTAAGCATAACAATATCAACAAATAAAACAATGCAAATTGATACAGTAAAATATGTGTTTGTGTTTTTGTTTCTATGGTTCGAGATATTCAACACATGTTCGAGTGTAAATGATTTCAAATTCAGAACTTCCGGTTATATAAAAACAATATTTACACATGACAATTAATTTCGGTGCTTCCGGTATTCTATAGCAATGATTGTGCATGATAAGTTTTAAATGTATACTTCCGGTATTCTATTACAATGTCTACGCATGACTTCCGGTAACATAAATCAACGTTTGCGCATGAACATAACTTTTACAAATGTTTACGGTAATAACTCACTGTTTACGGTAATAATGATATTTTACAATTATGTGTGCATTAGCGGCAATGTATACTTTTGAACGTGCAACATGATTATAATTGAAATAACGGTTTTTAAAACAACATGCAACATATATTATGCGTACTAAAATGTGTAATATAAACTTGTGGCTATATAAGGATTTTGCTCATTGAATATCAAATCAGTTCTAAGATAAACAAATCGGTATCTATGTGAATAAATGCAAAACTTATCTTACAAGAAAACTGTAAAAATGACTGATATAGTATATAAACTTAAAACAACAAAAAGTAGCGATTTCTGAATATTGCTGACCATAAAACATTCTTTAAAATGTTGCATAATTAATTAAATTTCAATTAATTGTTTCACTTTAAAATAGTCGCATCAGTATTGCTGTCTAAAATATAATTGCTAAAACAATATCAACAATTTGTCTAAAATAATTAAAATACACAAATAACACTCACCTGGTAAAAACGAAGAAGAGTTACAAATTCAAACAACTTTTATTCACTGGGAATCTCCATGTAACTGAAGATTCGGTTCGGTTCGGTTCGGTTATGGGGTGTTGGAAGGCGACTACCCACTAGGGGTATTGCGCCCTGTGTACACAACTTAAGATTTCTATGATCTAGGCGGATGCTCTGTTCTTTTTGGTTTCATTTTCTTTCTGTCAGGTCGGCGCTGCTGGACTACTGGTGTAGGTGGTCTCACTCCTTCAGCCTCATAAAAGGTTTCATATGCACTAGCGTACCCAGGATTGTCTATATCATACTCATTCTCTGCTAATTCTGGTGATAGGTGAGTCATCCCATCATAGAACGTGGTCAATGTACAATATCTGTCTGGTACATATGGACTTCGTATGACTTGCGTCTCTTTAACTGGCCTAAATTCCAGGTTGAGAGGGTATCTGTACTTCGTAGGCGTTAGTGGGAAACCTTTGTTCACTGGTCTGTCTTGCGTTGCATGGTTACGTTTAGTGGTAACTTTGGTATTAGTCTGCACGACTGTCGATGTGTTGCTTGCTGTCTGCGTATCATGATCGCTGGTGGTTCTGTCTTCTGTCTGACTGCACGATTCGGCTTTACCAACAACGGCCTTGTTCCGTTTCTCCTTGAACTGGTTGAGACGCTTTTCGTTTCTTCGCCTAGTTGAAGGAGACTGGTGTTTCTTTTTAAGGGCCTGGAGCGCTGTCCCTGTCTTGTTGACCGGCTCCAACTCCTTTTTCCAGCAGAGAGTCACTTTCACTTCGTGGGAACTGGCTTGTATATCCCAGGTCAGTTTCTTCCCCTCCAAGACGCAGGCATTAAGTATCTCTGTCAACTCAACTGGAAGTTCCATTGTTGTTCGTCGATGTGAGCACTATTCACTGATCGTCTGGTCGACTGTTCAGACAACTCTGATGATGATGAAGGCCTTATTTAAACACAGTCATTCACGTGCTTGGAGATCCCAGGAAATCTTCGTTTTACCAATGAAAATCTTTGTTATGAATAATCTTTTTGAAAACTAAAATATTATTGGTTAACTACTTAATTTCTAATGTCAGCAAATCTGTCAACCTAGATACATAACACTCAATTAACAATAAAACTAATTTGACAATAACTGTTAATTAGGAACACCTGCCATTAACTGAGAAAAACCATTTAAAGTATTGGGTAACTTTTCGTCAACTTGTGACACTTAGTCAATTAATCAATATAAAATATGTCTTTAATATCTACTTAAATTATTATCTTAAAAACTATGTATAAATAAATAAAATAAGTAAATCATCTAAAATAATTCCGATAAAATAATTTTAAAATGAAATGCCTATTTTCCCATCAAATAAATTGTTAACTTTAAAATAAAACTTCACGACTATTTATTATTTTTGCAAAGCTGTTATATTTCCCATTTTGTAAATTCAAAATTTCAAAATGTATCTATAACTTTTCCTCTCTGCCTCATTTAGCTTTGGACCCCAAAGCTAGGTAACATAAGCTGTTTATATACGATAAAAGATAATTAGACAAAACATAGTAATACGCAATGAAAAGTAAAGTGTTCGTCATTGTCCACTGCGGTATAGCTAAAGTTTGTTGTTTTAATAAGGTTTCATAAATGCCCAGTTACGTACTATAAATATATGAATAAAAGTTCATTTAATAACTGCATGAATATTTAATAAAATTATATACAAACCAATCAACCGTTTGCATTCAATTGTCCATTCTTGATGGACTACTAATGAAAATTTCTTGGCATAAGTAGTATAAAAAAATAAGTACATCACATCTGAAAAATATGCTTCAAAAGAATAAATTAAGAATTAGACACATAGGTAGCTTAACAACTGTTTAAAATTCACAGTGACCACTCGTAAAATTTTGAAAATTGTGTTGTACTTTTGTTGAACAGGTTCTACAACTCTAAAAACTAACATGCCAAAAGTAAGGATAAGCAATTAAATGAGCCAAACGTAGAACCAATGTTTCAAAAGGGATACATGAAAACTATCACCAGGTGCAATTGTTCTTTGAAAGTTAGAATAATTTCAGTAAAACAAATTTTGGAAGCCTTGCAACTTTCCCAATATATCACTTTTTAACCCCGATCCATGTTACAATTGAAAACTATAAAAAACAGGAAAAATTATCAAAATCATATATACAATGACACGTGTTTCATCATTCAAATAAATATATTCAATCATACTATATTCTATATACTATATTATTTAGCTTTGTATCCGGCTCTGCTTGTGTGATATTTATCTCATATTTTTCTCATGTATTTGACTTTGGTCTGTACCATTAATGAATGTAAGTCTATCACCAAAATAAAAGGAAATTATCACAGTTATGTTTTCTAGAGTCAAATGACCAAAATATGCCTAATATAAAAAAAAATGTGTGTAGCGAGTTGTCAAATAAGTGTGCGTCCACACTTTAGCACTATGAAACAATAGAAACTCTGTTAATGTGACAAAACACCACAATTTACTCGACAATTCATCTTTCTTCAGAAAAAAAATGCCAACAGGATCTAAAAAGCGGTCTTCAGAATCTGACACTAGCAAACAAACCGATGATAATACCTTCGGTAGATAGAAGATGCATGCATGTTTTTGTTTGTTTTTTTTTTCATTAAATGGCGTAAACTGTTAAGAGTTTTATATGACCTATTGTCTTTTCAAACATGTTTTGCGTTTTCTCCTTGCGCCAGTTTGAGTATGTGTTGCAAAAAACTTACGTATTAAAAATTCAGAGACATATTCATTGGGTTCCCATGTTGGTTTAGAGCCATCCGCCCACTTAACCAGGAAATGTTTCTTTCCTTCCACGCGCTTTACTTTTAATAGTTTTTCCGCGGGAAAGAATTCTTCCTCATTTGTCTCCGCATTGCTATCATCATTATTCTCTGTATTTTCAGTAGGTGTGCTACCTTCATCTTGTGCCTCTTGCACGTTCCCATTAGCTTGATCATTATCTTGTTCATTTTGCTGCTGAACTATTTCATTAGGTTGAATCTGATGATCTTTAGGATCCTTATACAATATAAGCTCTTTTGCATGATCATTGACTTCAGTTCCTTGTTATCTTTGCAGAGTCTCAACTTGTATGTGAAATTAGGACCTAACTCAGTAATGTAATAAGGGCCTTTGTATTTATCTACCAATTTAGGTGAACGACCGACGGGAACCAAATCTCGTAATTGAATTGTGGTATTTTCGAATTTGGGTCGTGTCTTTCTTTGGCTTTTGCCTGTTTTTGTTTCATATTTTCAGTTGCCAAATCTCGTGTAATTTTTAAATTTGATAGAACTTCTTCCAGTTGAAGTTTGGCGTCCGCTGACAGTGACTGTTTTGGTAAAACAGAGATGTCAAAGGGTAGATTCATTTCTCTGCCAAACAACAAATGAAAGGGAGAAAACTCTGTAGACTGAGTTGCAGGAGAATTTCTGATTGCATTAAAATTCCAGGTAATTTACGTGGCCAATTATTTTGATTCTTGTCACAGTACGCTCTGAATGATTTAATTAGAATTGAGTTAGTCCTTTCTACCAACCCATTCGTCTGAGGATGATACGAGCTAGTATGATGCCTCGTGACATTAAAAACTTCACACAAAGAAAGAACCAAAGTTGACATAAAATTCTTTCCTCTATCTAGAGACTAGAATTCGAGGCGCTCCGTAGCGAGCAAAAATCTCTGAAAATATAATTTTTGCTACTTCGGATGCCTCTTGAGTTCTCATAGGAAAAGCCTCTACCCATTTAGTGAAAGAATCAACCATGATAAAAAGATATTGATACCCATCTTTTGTTTTACTCAACTTCAGAAAGTCCATATGCCACCTTTCAAATGGGCAAACAGCAGGTAAAGGAGTGAGAGGCGGATTTTTGCGTTTGTTGTCAACTTTGATGCGTTGACATCTGTCACAGGAGAGGATATGGTTTTTGACTGTTTGGTGCATTCTTGGCCAATAGTACTTTTGTTTCAAGGCAGCCAAAACCCTATCAACTCCGAGATGCGCTCCGCCCAAGTTTGTGTCATGAAATGCTATTAATGCATCATGACGTAATACTTCTGGGAGGCATAACTGCTTTATATACTTCTCACCCCCTCTGTTTTGAACCGTTTCTGAAACCATTTGTATAGAAAACCATCACATATAGAGAAATCTTGAGCTTCTGCTAAAACCTTTGTTCGAACTCTGTCCTCATTTGGCAAAATGTCGTCCTGTAAATAAGCATACATTGCCTTGAAATCTGGATCATTGCTTTGCAACTGACTCATGTTAGAATTAACTGACAATTTTGTATTTTGAGTATCTGGATCCAAAGGAGCTAGAACAGGGTACTTGTCATAAAATAACTCCAGTTCTACTCGTTCTGATTGTTCTTCAAGTTCAACAGACGAAATATTCACTGCATTTGCATCAGTAACATATACTTTAACTGGCGATGCCTGAATTGTGTCATCGGTCAGCTCAGTATATGGTCGTCTGCTTAATGCGTCAGCCACCTCGTTCATTTTGCCTGGTTTATGAACTATTTCAAAATCATAATCCATCAATTTCAAAGACCAACGACCCAATTTACCAACAGCTTCTTTTTGATCCATCAAATATTTTAAAGCTTTGTGATCTCCTAGTTAAATATGTACGAAATTGCTTAACACCTTCTATTACAGCCAAACATTCCTGTTCCGTCGTACACCAATTTCTTTCTTCTTTTGAAAGACTCCTTCCTCCGTAGGCTATTACATGCTCACGACCTTGACTATCTAACTGACCGAGAACAAAACCAATAGCCGTCTTACTAGCATCACAAGTCAGCATAAGGGGTTCATTCATGTCAGGATAAGCCAAGATCGGTGATGATAATAGCGCTTCTTTCAACTCATCAAAAGCTTCTTGACACTGTGGCGACCACTGAATTTTCTTTTCACAATCTTTTTGCAAAAGAGCATTTAAAGGAGAAGCAATTTTTGCAAAATTATCCACAAACTTCCTATAATAAGAACACATGCCCAAGAAAGATTTAACCTGTCTTTGAGTTTTTGGAACCGGAAATTTACTAACTGCCTCTGTTTTAGAAGGATCAACTTGAACTCCATGTTTTGAAATGATGTGACCTAAGTATTTTACTTCCTTCGCTGCAAATCTGCACTTGCTTGGTTTCAAAGTGCGATTAGCATTACGAAGTCTGTTAAATACTTGCTCTAGATGCCTTAGATGCTCTTCAAAATTTTCACTGAATATCAAAATATCGTCAACATAAACCAAAACGAATTTCCAATTAAGACCTCTCAGAACCTGAGTCATTATCATTTGAAAACTGATCGGAGCATTACGAGGACTAAAGGGCATACGTAACCATTCAAATATACCATTTCTAGTGATAAATGCTGCCTTGTGCCTTGTCGATTCATCCATTTCTATCTGCCAGAATCCAGAATGAAGATCAAGTGATGAAAATATCTGTGCTTTTGATGCACCTACTGTGTCGAATACACATTCAAGTCTTGGCAAAGGCCATGACAAAGGTTTTGTTTGTTTGTTTAGACCTCGATAGTCGACAACAAATCTCATTTTTTCTTCACTTAAAGTACAGGAGAGTGGTACTCACTGTTTGATGGTTGAATGATTTTGTTCTGCAGCATCTTTTCTACTTCACTGTCGATGATCTGTTCAGTGGGCGGAGACTGCTGATACACTTGTCGTCGTACTGGTCTGGCGTCTTCATATGTCTCAATCTTATGTTTGTACACATTTGAATGACCTAATTCTGAAAGACTTGTTGCAAAAACATCTCTATTGCTGTTCAGAAATTGTGTTAATGTCTCTTTTTGTTCATGTGTCAAATCAGAATTATCTAAATCAATTGGTATTTTCTTGTCATTTCCGGTGTTCAATGTGTGCACATGCGCTTTTGATGATGGTTCATTATTTAGCTCTTGTATTGTTTCTACACGTACATCTTCGACTGTGGCTAATACCTTATTTGCAGGAATAGTAACTGATTTGTTAGTGGGATTTAAAATTCTAATGACTGCTGTCTTCTTATTAACTTTAACCAAACACTTAGCAGCCATCAGATTTAAAGCCTGAATTTCTTGAACTGGTTCTAAAAGAACTATATCCTCTGAATTCCGTTTTGAAATTTTGACAAAAATATTACGTTCGTGCTGTGGGGGTATAGTTACAGTTGACATATTCCTTGCAAGTCCGGTATTAGTTTGTAATGTGCAAATTTTTAGTGTATCAGGCAGATGCATTGTGTTTGTGGCTAAATCAAGTTGTACGCCATGTTGTCTCATGAAATCAAGGATAAGTGAGTGTTGTAACCCTTCAACAACGTGTACATAATGATGAAATAGTGCCTTAAAATGATAATGGAAGTTTCATTTTGCCAATAACTTTTGAACGCATACCTCCTACACCTGTTACTGAAAAGTATTCAGATTTGCAAAGATCTTTACTTTCGGGTAATTTTTGAAAGAAATCTGAACTACAACACGTTATTGTTGCACCTGTATCTAAGAGGCAATGTGTCTTTTTTCCTTGCACATCAACAACGGTGGTATTTTTATGCATAGATGTTGCCAAATTTACCTCTGCATTATTTCTACCTTTGTGCCTATCCTTTGACATGCGCCTTTGGATAGGCGCGTTTCCCTATTTTCAACTATTATAATGCCTATCATTATTGTTACTATAATTTGTACGTTTACTCGATATACATACACGACCAAAATGGCCTTTCTAATTGCATTTGTGACATGTTCTATCAAAAGCAGGGCATTTATTGCTACGCTTACACAACGTACCGCATCTGTTACACACTGTGTCTTCTGGTCTTCTTTCTCTTCTACTGTCATCACTGTTCCTCCTGTAGTGTTGTTGTTGATGAACATCACTAGGACGCATTACTGCCAACGGTGTGTCAAATTTTTCTGCCAACTGCTGGATGCTGAACTGCAGGCTAGCTATTGTTGGATCGTCGTTTAGCCAAACAGCCTGTTCTGCTTGCAGTACTGCTTCCCTCACTTCCTCCATTGTTGTAGGTTGTGTCACACGTGAAAAAACCTTTTTTGCAATCTATCCTTTAAGTGCCTTAATTACCATTCCTACCAATATGTTGTCTGGAATGACTGTATCTCTTATCTGCGTCTCCATTCTCACGAAGAAATCCTCGACACTTTCATCTTCACGTTGTTTCATCTGTAGTATGCCAACGTCGAATATACCACTTTGTTTTGAAAAACGGTGAAGAAACGCTGTTTTCAACTGTTCTAAATTAGTTTTTACTCCTTCTGCTAGATTGAAATACCATGAGCTTGTTGCTCCTTCTGCCAGCATAAAAGGAAATGTTCCACATATATTAATGTTGTTATGCAATAGGCACCACTGCACAAACATTGTCCACCATTGTACAGCAATTTGTCTTCCATTGAACTTTTCAATGTTTATACCTCCTGGCATACTGACTGGTCTATTAACTGCTTCAGTTGTTGTTGTAACGGAAGTAGTAGCTGTTGTACCAACCGAAGATGACGTTGTTGTTGTCGTTGATGTTTCGGTTGTTGCTGCTGTTGTGGTTTCAACTGTTGCTGTCACTGTTTCAGTTGTTGCCTCGTTTGCACTCTGCGATCTTGTTGTCACACCGCTTTCAGTGGAGTAGGCATTTGTTGCTACTGTATACTCGGGGGAATACCTGGGATCTTTTAGTTCGTCCACCAGATGTCGTAATGACTTTTTTTGCCTATGTAGTAGTAGGACTTTGGCTCTGGTAAAAACGAAGAAGAGTTACAAATTAAAACAACTTTTATTCACTGGAAATCTCCATGTAACTCAATATGATTCACATGGCAACATAAAACAATAAAACAATAGATGAATATAAATGCTGAAACAAAGGCAGTGTTAACTTGAATTATTGATTATAATGTCTCTTTTAAACACAAATAAACGGAAACTATTTTCACTTTAAATATAGAATTAATTGTCTCTTTAAAACACAAATTTCCCGAACATAGTAAATAAGTCTGCAACGAGAATATAAGAATTAGATACATATAAATGTTGTGGTCGTCTTCCAGTAGACTTTTTGTAGGGCAACGGTTGACACCGCTTGTAAGAACACTTTGTTAAGTTTAGGTTTGATGACGCCCCCGCATCCATGGGTTAAGTTATATGGATGTAATGATGCTCGACATTTAGCAATGGCTTCCGCCAAAAACGGTGCTAGTGACCGTGTTGAACTTACTATGAGGTATGAGTACAGCTCATTGTTTTAGGCCACATTGTGACTTGAAGAGGAAGAACAACAATAAAAACGCTGTTCCATTGCTTGTTTTTGCCAGATATTTGTAGAGACTTTCTCTCATTTTCATTACTCCATATTCCTTCATTGTTAACTGAGTTTAGATACAACAATTCTATTATAAAATATGAAAAGTTAATATCACCACCAGTCAAATCAGTATCAAACACTTCAAATTTAAAAATAATAGGAATAAATCATTTCCATGTACTGCTTTCACAGATTGTGTAGAAATTTGACACACACCGCTATAATAACAAATTTATGTCGTAATTAACACAACCGATTTTAAACAACGTTTAAAATGAAAAGTCTAGGAATAAACCAATGCCTAAATATTGTTTTCGGAGGTTCTGTTGAGACGTGACACTAAATTAACTTACACTTATGAAATATTAGTTTGCCAAACATTAAATAACAATTCATGACATATAAATATCTCAAAGCACTTTGCATTTGAAAACTGGTAAATCCTTGCACAATGTTTTATTTGAGCTTGAGTTTTGAGACAAAACTATCTACTAATTAAGCGTTATCTTATAAATAGCTATTTATTCAATTAAAAAAAATCATGTTATAAGTATTCGATTATTTGGAATGTCTTTGGATATTGATTGAATAATTCAATTCAACACTGGAGTCATTTTCAGATGGTGTTTTCGAATATACATTCGAATTTTACATTCAAAATTCTGCTTACGAGATAGATTTATAAAACGTGCAACAGGTCGAATTATTTTGAGACATTTCGAGCACGGTTATTTATCAGTCAATCTCATTTAAAGGTTGCAATTGGATACACACTTAGTAAAATATTAAATGTAGCAGCAGACATATAACAATAGTTTTGTCTTGTTGTATAAGTATTGGGCTTTAACATATCAAAACATCAGCAACATATCTCTTGTAGTTTTTTTCTGTGACTCTCTAAACATACCATTAAAATTGCCAAAATATTGCTTTGAATTTCTACGTTACAATAACTGAAGTGACTTGGGTAAGGATTTTAACTTCTTCAATAGGTATCAGACTGTGAAAAAAAATGTAAATTCAAATATTATTTAATAGTTTCGCTGATAACTAGCATTTTTGTCTAACTTTTATGTAAATTTATATTTGAGTTTTCACTTCAAAATTTGGGTATTTATCGAAAATGCAAATTATTTTTTTAATAATTAAAATATTAACTTTCCCTTTGAATCTAATAACAGAAATACCATCAAGAACGTATATTTAGTGGTCGCATTTCGTTGCCTGGACTATCCTGTCTGACACTAGTCAATGGTATAGAGTATCGTTTGATGTTTATGTTGGTCAAGTCTATATTTAGTATTTGATGCAAATGTAACGTAGGAATGGCAGTATATTGCTTAAATGTAAACTACACAGAAAGTTTAATCAAACATTTAACTTATTCATATACATCAAAATCTCAGATAACTGTTCATTAAACAACTCAAACAACACTCAAAAGGATAAAAATCCAAGAAAACAAATGTAACGTAGGAATTTCCATGTCATGAAACTTCAAAATATAAAGTCGTCATCGACTTTTACACTTGCATTAAAGTTTACATACGCTTGTGTTCATCAAATGCAGCTTGTTCTTTCACGATATCAGCTTCCGGTAGTGTGAAAATGCCCTTTCGAGTCCCTACAGGAGCAGTAACGGACAACAGAACTTCGCTCATGTTAACCCATATTTCATCTGGTTTGTAAGGCCACCGAAACGACATTTTTCCTTTCATATCAACAGTTTTCATAAACGAAATGTGAACCTCACTATCTTCATGGTCTACACTTAAAATTTTCCCTAAGTACCACTTAACACCGGAACCTTCACCATAAAAAGCAGCGACAAATTCACCTATTTCATCGTTGATCCTGTTGTCTAATAGGACATCTTCAATGTTGGGATCTTCAACTAAATCGTTATCATTCATTTCGGGTTCTCTTACCCTGACAATATGAGACGACCAGTTATTATCGCCAAGTTTAAATACCCCGTCCGCAAAACAGCACGGATCGAAACAAGATGTATCCCTGACAGCAACTGTGAATGCATCAACTCCAAATACAGAGTGCACTGACAATGTTCCTTTCACGGGAATGAGTTTATGTGAGCGAAGTTCTGTACCTGACTCGGCACATTCCCGTTTACCGACCAAAAGGAATTTAATCGCACCATTCGATTGATCTGCCCATGAAAAGAAACTAGCTGCATCCTGCATAACATTGCTACCCTCTTGACGGCATTGTCGGCCATTCGTTTTACCACCGCGCCGATGCCGTCACATGGGCCCTTTCCGTGTCCGGCCTCAAAGTAATGCCAGCTTGCATGAATACCTAGTAAATTAAGATGGTTTGCAACAATACTGAAGATGAATATGTTCCTGTATTGGCTTGTAGGGCTGCCTGAAATGTAGTGAATATATTTAGTGTCAGGTGCTCACGAGTTATGGTTGGTATAAGTTTCCTGAGAAATGCATAGACTGTTGAAGCGTTGTGACCTAACTCATCTGAAATAATAGCATACGATTTTTGTTGCAATTTTTCCGTATTATGTTCTTCATTGAGTACTTTGTAATATATAACCACGGGATGAATAGTCACCATTGTCTGATTCCAGTAAGCGGACTGGACTTCCTCCATGCTAGTGCATGTATAATTTTCAGAAAAATCAAGTTGTGCGAC
>MJUU01007760.1:0-14869 GCA_002080025.1 Modiolus philippinarum
ATCAATCGGAATTTTTATTTCGCAACATATCAAATTCTTTCGAAAGGATATCATGAAGTAAAATTTTCAAAACACTTTATTGTGTTTGTCATTTTTAAAGAGTAAGTTTAAACCGTAAACTTAAAACTTTTCATACCTCTTAAATGCTAAAATTCATGAAATTCATGAAATTTTCAACTTCCAAATTATATAACTCCTTGGAAAGGATATAATGAAGTAAAAGTTTTAAATTACTGAATTGTTTTGATCATTTATAAGACCGATTTTTTTTACTGCTTATCAAATTATTTATTTTTCATACCAAATTTCATGATTTTTTTTATTTCGCAACAGAGTACACATCCAGTTATATGAAAATAAAAATCTTTGCTCTAGAGATTAGTTAAATTGAATATTCTTTTTAAACTAAGTCTAAAACGGCGATATTTCACAACTTTTACCTAGTGAATTCTCTCAGGCCCCGCTAATCTGATTTCCATTCGCACCTAAATTTGTCATAGGTACAACTCTATTTGATAATTAATTTATAACATCAAAATATTTAAAATAAATAAAAGATACGAAATTTGAATAAAAAAGAGAGAAATATAAGCGATAAACAGAAAAAACCCGATTCAGATTGGTTTGATTAAACCCTGAATACCGTTTTCCTTTTCTGATTGGGCGAACGTTAAATGTCAAATAGCGATTTCCGGTTCTCGTTTCTCATTGGCTAAAACTATGAATAGCGTTTTCGCTTTAAACTCGAATTAACGATACCGATCGGAAACTATGGGTTTCCGTCGCAAACCCCTAGTTTCCGTTCAATTTCAATCGAAAACTAGGGTTTTCGTCGAAAACTATGTATACCGATCGGAAACCCATAGTTAACGTGCGGTATACCTAGTATTTCGCACGAAAACCCCTAGTTTCCGTTCGAAATACTAGGTATACCGCATTTTTGTTACTATCGCGTGCCATATTCAGCCTGTTTGATAATCTTTTCCCTCGGCCCAGGAACGATACAGGCTCTGAAAAGCCTTTTGTTTGTGGTTCTTGGAATATTGTTTAAAAAATTACATGCATTTATATATATATATTCACTTTCGTTCCGGGATCACTGCAGTTGTTGATGACACATTATCTCGTTCTAAGAGAGACAAGGAAATAGGCAACAAAGAGTGCAATACACACAAAATACCAAGGAGTCGTGAACCATGAAAAATCGTGCATTTGAAGTATTCTGCTTTTTGCTATTTTTTTAAATATAAGATGTGCTCTAAAGTCAAGATCATTGTTCCGCTCAGCAGTTAGATCATTCTTATACTGCGAATCGTGTATCTTTTAGAACATAAAATTAATATATATATTATGAAATTCAATGTGATTTCTCGAATTTGAAAAGTTC
Source organism: Modiolus philippinarum (assembly GCA_002080025.1). Lineage (NCBI taxonomy): Eukaryota > Metazoa > Mollusca > Bivalvia > Mytilida > Modiolidae > Modiolus > Modiolus philippinarum. The sequence continues at coordinate 1,388 of MJUU01007760.1, forward strand.
GGATAGCTTCTTTCAATCGCACAATCTCTACACACCATAGGGTTTGCAGCTGTTTGATATGTATTCTTTCATTTTTAAAGCCACTTCACTGAAAATTACTGGTATGTCACAATTTTCTATAGGAATTCATTATATAAAATTACATTTTGCCTCAAGTTGACAATATGTATGGTGGTGATTAATATATGCATATAAAGGAAAAGAAATGATTAATTCCTTATTATATCTGGTTTTTTGTTTTTTGTTTTTTGGTTTTTTTTTTGTTTTTTGTTTTTGTTTTTTGTTTTGGTAAATCTGCAACACAGGAATTGATTTCTCTTCATTAGTGTATGTTGTTTTCAATTCTAAAGAGAAGACGAAACCGGATTCTCTCCTGGTCATAACTGAGACCAATCCGGATTCTTAGACATGAAGAAGCCGGTTCCTAAGATAATAACACGGTCAGTTTCTTTTCCGTTTATAAGCTGTATATCAACATTGGAATATAAGATGTTACTATTTTAGTGAAGTTTAAACATAAATTGAATCATTTGTACAGATCTGAACATACAATTATGCCATTTAAGCGAAAAAACTCAATTATGTTAGTGATTTGGGTGGAATTTTCAATTCTGGTCACAGAAAATTGCTTAAATCTACAATGTATAAAGGTTCGGTGGGTAAACTTTAGAATCCAGTGATTTATACATGTCCAATTTGAAAAGAAATCATTGAATTACATTGAAAAATCCGGTGATAAGCTTGTATCTTGTTCTTAAATTGTTGAGGTCACTCATTATTGTTGCCCGTACTTGTTCCGACATATAGAAAACATTGAGACGAAACATATTTTGCCGGTTCCGATTAGCCACAGCAATATAGCATACTAACACCCTTTAATCACAAATCATCAAGTGGAAAATGAACTCACTGTTAGGACTGAGACCGCATGCATTGGCAGGGGAGGTATCTCTTACTATGTAAACATTACCCCCACTCTCCATTATCATCTGTACCTAGGCTGGTCCACGAAAAAAAATTTAACCCCCAAAAATAGTGATTTTTACAAACTACCCCAAAAATAGTTCCTTTTCAAATCACCCCAAAAAAATAGTTTCTTTTCAAATCACCCCAAACAAATAGTTGCTTAAATAAATGACCCCAAAAAATATCTAGAAAAATGACCTCCAAACAAAGTACCTGTGACATTTTTAGATAAAAAAAAATGAAAAATGAAATCACAATGACACAATTTTTTCCTGGATGTATTCTCTCAAGTAATGTCCATAGTTGTCAACTGTGGATGATCAGACATTTTCGTTGCTTATTTTTTCGCACACCTTTCCTCTAACTACTGGAAAGCGTTGATTGGTTATCTGTTTAATGGATAATACCAAGGAAGGTCCATGTAAAACTTTAATTTTCTATGCAAACAAAACTTCAAAAATAATTGCACCCAAAAAAATATAACATATATAACTACCCCCCCAAAAAATATTTCATCAATACTAATACCCCAAAAAAAATAGCCAAGATTTTTTCTATCCCCCAAAAATATCTATGAATTTCTTGAACCCCAAAAAAATAGAAAAAATTCGGAAATTTAAACCCCAAAAAATAGTACCAGTCTAGATACAGGAAAAAATTTAGAGTACCCCCTGGGACATTACACTACCTGTTTAAAACAGAGGTTGTCACAATGACAAGTCCATTCCGATTGTTGAGACAAGATAACAGTCGCTAAATTACGGTTGTCACATAGGTCACAAGGAACTGTCAAATAGGACACAAGGAACTGTCACATAGGACACAAGGAACTGTCACATAGGACACAAGGAACTGTCACATAGGACACAAGGAACTGTCAAATAGGACACAAGGAACTGTCACATAGGACACAAGGAGCAATGTGCAGGTGAATTTAGCGATCGCTTTTTGAAATTGTACCAAGATTTTAGTTAGGAATTGAATGCATTATTTTGAAGTTTCATTGGGATATGAAAGGGTTGACCGAAGCACATTTTTAATGATTATAATTACATTTTAAACCCGGAATATGAAAAACAACTTTATTTACAGGAAAGTACATCATGTACATTGGAATTCTATTTTTACAAATTCATCCGCCACGTGAACACGTGGTCAAATGTGTTTCATGGGAATTGCAACTTCACATTGATATGCCACGTCATAGATGTTCACCTATCAAACTGACGGAATTTAAATGAATATTCATGAAATGTAATTATTAAAGTGTAAACGCATTTAATGCCAGTTACATGGCCCTTACATTATATTGGCCATTTCAATTGTTATAAGGCTACAACAGAACTTAGAGAGTGTCACTTCATGTTTCTGCCAGACATTTTCCAAAGAAGTTGTCTGAAAAAAAAATGCAGAGTTATCGTTAAATATTTGATATTACTTGCTGTTAAAAAGCATTTGTTACCTATTCTATATACGGGTATTTGGCTGTATTAACATCAAGTCAAACCGCTTAGGCAACTATAGAATAACTAACATGTTCTTCTTTCATAATTGATGATGTTGTTATACCAAATCTATTTTGAAGTATTTCAATTGAAATTTCATATGTAAGAAGGCTTGATATCACAGTCAACGGAAATTATTACTTCGACTGAAAACCAATCAGATATTGCCGCGGTCAAGGAAGTGGCAAAACTTTTAATGTAATGAAGTCAAGATTTACACCCCAAGCTTACACAATGTGTTAGATTCATTGATGTCAAATGTCTACATTGTAGATATATCAGACGTGAAAACCTGACAAATGTATACAATGTTGTCTTTGTACAACGGTTGGTACGTAAAAGGTTGAGGGCGTGGGAGTTTAAATTCTAATGTCGGTAGATTGAAAGTTTTGCCACTTGCTTGACGGCAGCAATACATACATCTGTTCTTCTGCTCTTTAAATACCTCCACAAATAACTGGATAGAGAATGTAACTTTAAATCTTTTAATGGAAAAAAAGTTTTTACTCAATTCCAGCCAGAAAACTCAATCATTGATTGCGTCACTTATCAATTTCGGTTTTCATGGGAGTTCACACTATGAGTGCCCCAGTTCAATGTCATCTTTTTATTTCCGGATTTTATGGTTGCCTCACATCCTTGTTTTGTCTTTGTTTTTCTGTGTTCCCGTTTTTGCCATGTCTATGGACTTTTTGCAATCATCACTTTCCTAGTTCTTTTCATATTCTACTCCTGTTGTGTAGTGTGTCCTCAATATAATACGGTATGACGTCTTTATCCTTTTAAGTTATCAAAGCTGTCGTCATTTCTTATATAAAATTATAAGAAATAAAAACATTGCGATTTAGAATGAAATCAAAATTGGTTTATTGACATTGTTACAAATATGAATGTAGATCTAATTGCAATGTTTCATTACCATGCCTTCTAAAAGTAGTACTAAAAGGCCGATTCTGCCTCACTCATGCAAAACCCTGCATAAAAATCCCTACCTCGAGGGCAAAATGCACACGGACGGCATTCCTATTGATCATAGGGTAAATACAAGAATTATGTCTTTCGCACAGAGCATAAGTCAGTCTCTACAGGACACCTTAAAGAGAGGAGTGCCTACGTCCAAGATTGATATAAATAAAGATATGGCATCAGAAAGAAATAAGATGGATCGGTTCCAGGATTTCTTTTTGGAGAACGAAGAAGATTTGGAAGATAGCACCCCCAACCCCCAAAAGCAGCATCAGTGCTGCAATACCCCCTGGTGCAGATGGATGAGCACACCCAGCAGTGTCAAAATTGTGGGATGGAACAAGTCCAGCGATTTGAGCATCAACCAAGGGAGCTGAAGACCACCTGCGGCTACCCACTCAAGAGGAAGAAGGGGCAGTTCTGCAAGAGCAACCCCGGGAAGGATGGTCTCTGCTGGAGACATAATAGGCAACCACGCGAGACGGAAGAAGAGGAGACCATCCCCGTCGAGGGTAAGATGGTGGTTGAAGAGACCATGAAGACCCTCCGTCAAATAGCTAAGGATGAGGGTCTGAAGGGGGTCAGTAGGAAGAACAAGGAGGCCTTGGTGAAGCTCATCGAGGAGAAAACCACCCGTAAATTTACCCGTAAGGAAGTCTTCAGCAAAAAGCAGTTGAAAGCACTCGCTAAGAATTGTGGCCTCACCAAGTTCTCCAGCCTCAAGAGAGAGGATCTCATTCAGCTGGTCGAAGAAGATATCAGAAATGCCCCAGTCGAGGATGAGATCAAGGTCACCGATAGGCGTCAAGCGCTGAATGATGTTTTTTGCACGGTCGCCATTGAACCCGTAAAGTTGCATGACGTAACCACATATCTCAAAGTAAGTCGGAGCACAATCTTCACCACCATCTCAGATGCTCTCGCCAAGAAGAAGGGATTGAAGGTGCACTTAGTGCTCCTAGCAGAAACGGTGAAGACCAACCCCGCGACCGGAGAAAATATCTACATCACCCCTTACTTCCGATCAGCTCTTGCTACCCTCACCCAATCATCCGACCTCGAATTGGAGATTGCCTTCATGATGGAGAAGATCAAGGAAAATATGGCTAAGTACATGCGTGAAGGGAGCGGATGGACTTTCGGACACGTCGTGAAGCTAGAAAATCCACCTCAACCAATTCAAACCACTCAAGGGTAGATCCTTCATACCACTCCCACAGAAGCTGAATCAGAAGAAAGCCATCATCAATGTGAGGAATGAGAATGATCACTGCTTCCAGTGGGCAGTCCTATCAGCGCTTCACAATACTGAGGTGGATCGTAAGAATGCCAGCCGAGTGACACAGTACAAACCATGGGAGAAAGAGCTTAACTTCGAAGGCATTGACTTTCCAGTCTCGCTCAAGGCGATCGATAAGTTCGAGAGGCAGAATCCCACCATCAACGTTAACGTCTTTGGCTTCGATGGCGTAAAGATTTTTCTATCCATTGTTGAGACCTGGGCCGTCGATCTCATGGATATGAGCGCTTTCGCCCGCGATAATCGAGGCTATAAATTTCTCTTGAGCATCATTGACGTCTTCTCCAAGTATGGCTGGCTGGTGCTGCTCTAGGATAAGAAAGGTGTGAGATACCGTCCGTTTACATTTTACCCTCAAGGATAAGAAAGGTGTGAGATGTCGTCCGTTTGCATTTTACCCTCAAGGATATGAAAGATGTGAGGGTCGTCGTCTGCGCATGCGTTGGCAAATCCTGCATGGTCAAGCACCAGAAGTTAAGGCTACCCGTCGGTCAAACCATGTAGAATCCAGCTTGACTTATTGCTACCCCCCATGCTAAAATCCTACTTAATTTCGGGCAAATTTTCATGATCGTGATCATGAAAATTTTCCTTTTATATAGCATCCGAAAGAAATAAGATGGATCAGTTTCAGGATTTCTTTCTGGAGAATGAAGAAGATTTGGAATTCATCAAGTTGGGACCGTACTCTTGATAATCCATTTATTTATACCTCACGCAGATGAAAGCGGATGGTTGAGCGTCCGACCTTTCGAAAGAAGCTTCAATACGTGCAAGCAAAAGTGTCCGCGACGCTGAAGCTCATCCGTATTATATCGAATCTCCGGTCTCAGATAGTCGACGATCTCGTTGGGTGGGGGTAGGCCATAGGGATCGAAGTAGACTTTGAGTCCTCCATCCTTATGCCAGCACGTCTAGTGCGTGCCAGGGCCAATGCGATCGTCGTGATTCAGGATGCTACATTCGGTGGGCTGTGGGGTGGGTGGTAGGGCATTGCGCATGAATACCCCTTTGAAATGGGGGATATGCAGAGCCTTGGTAGCTTCCTCCAAATCTAGATTCGAGAGGGGCTGATGGGGAGGAGGATGCTATGCACTCGTATGCTGCTCATTTATTTAGATCTCGACGCAAATCCGGTGCATACGTCATACAGAATTCTGTGATACGTCTCGAAAAAATTCTGCATCATTTGAACCCTATGCATCATTCGAACCTTCAGCATCTCAACCGCTCGTTCTTGAGCCTTCTTCTGCTCGAGGCGGGCTCTGAGCTGGCATCGCTTCTCATAGAGATCCATCTTCTGCTTACATTCATTCAGATATTCCTGCCCCTTGTGGATATGTCTGATGAAGCTTGCAGGATTGCATGAGCGTCTACTTTTACCCATTTATATATATGATCAGCGATGTGGTGGGGTATGAGCCTGCTATGGAGGGATGGGCATTCGCATCCATCAGAGCCTACTAAGTGCAGAGGGGCTTACCCATGGGTGATTCAATAGTGTCCATGAGCAAGGGTGGTGATACCATCCGGGAGGATGTGACGCTTGTCGTCTTTGGCGGAGAGCGCGATCTTGTTGATCTGTTCAGCGAAGATCTGATGGAGATGGCTCCGGAGGATATTCATTGGACGATGGATCTCTTGCTGGGTGGTGAGGCATCGCTTGTAGTCCTCAAAGGCGATGCTGTGCTCGCGGACGCTCTTGGTGACTCCCTTCGCCTTCTTGGTGGTCTGACCGTCATCCATCTTGAAGGTGTATAGCTTCGCCCGGAGCCCTACGAATTCGGTCCTAGCCTTGCCAGCGCACTCGTCCTTGAATTTTCCGAGGATTTTATTATTCACACCAGTGGGGATGTCAGAGGAATGCTCGTCTGGGTAGTTGGACGTATCGAATTTTTCCTGGACGTGTGGAGCGATATCCTGATAGAAGTCATCGGTCTGGATCTCATAGGCAAAGCTGTCTGTGTCGGCGAAGAGAAGTCGGGCGCGATCATCGTACATCTTCCTCATGAATCCATAGTGGAAATCGTACATGAGAAGCTTCGAAATATCTAAGATGCAGGCTCCTAGGTAGATCGGCTTATCAAATTTCAGCAAGGTCTTCTTCATATGGACAGCTGCTAGATTATCGGTGAAGACCACCCGACGATCGAAGTTGGGCTTGGCCACGAGCTTTAAGGCCTGCTTCTCGGTGGTGATTGAGTTGACCATGAGCTTGAAGAAATCCTTCTCGGAGTCAGTCTTGGCCTTGGGGGGAAGAGCGGTGTGCCTATCAACTTAGTGCTTGAGCCATGGGGATTGTCTGAACCTGATGATCCGACGAAGAAGCTCCATTCTCTGCCCAGTGGTTTTGAGGGCGGCGTCGTAGGACAATCAGGGCGATGCGAAGTAGTTGGCAGGATCAAGCCCGTAATGAGTTTGACAGATATCCCTGAAATTCTCGAAGATGTCGACAAGCAGCAAGACGTCGGTTTCTAGGTAGAGATTGTGATAATCTCGTAGGTTCTTGCATTCGAAGGCCTCCCAGACTCTCTGGGCGTGTGCATAGTCTTCATCGGTGATGCCCTCCCCGGAGAGTGTGCGGTAGAAGGCTTCTTTTTGCGGGAGATGAGTCTCTTCCAGCTTGGCCGGTCCATCCATATAATCGTAGGGAAAAACTCCCCTCCGAATCATCAGCTCGTGAAGATCGCCAAATCTTGCTTTCACGGTCTTGAATTGGTTGGGTGTGAGATTCTTGGCTAGATTATCCACCGAGCTGAGCGTGAAGCGCAGCGAATCGATGAATCTCATTTCCAGATCTTCCACCTTCTTGGAGAAGCTTATATACTTCTCATCGGTATTGGGGATGCAGTCGATCTTACCCTCGGTGAATCTAAGCTCCTTGACGAAGATGTGGGAATAATATCCACTCAAGTTGTGGAAGAGGATGGGGACGTGCTTCGGGAGCTGGAAGTCCAGATTGCACTCTTTGTGTGCTGCGCCGCGATATTTCCCAGCAAGATGATCGTGGTCCCGAACCTTATCCAATCCCAATTCATCCCCGCAAATGTGGCAGCGCGTGCTTTCTTCAAAGCTCTCCTTGTCCTCGTCGGTCATCACCATGGGCTTATTCTCCATGTATATCTTACCGATGGCTCGCACGAATTTCTTGGCTGCATCCTCCCCGCAATAGATGACCGGGTCTTTGTAGTCCCCATGAGCGTACTTCACGTAATAGCAGAAGCCCGATGGTCGTTGAAGCTGGTAAGCCTTCGTGTAGGAGTGGGATGGATCTGGCTGGCAGGTATCGAGCTTCTCCGTGAAGCACTCAAAGTCTGCGTAAATCGCGAATGGAGCTCTCATCATGTTTTTGTGGTTATGGAAGGCTATGGCGGCCCCTTCTTCCGGCATCTCGATCCTGACCGCATCCTTCTGGCTGCAATATTCCATGTGCTCGTCCAAAATATCTTGCCTGGAAAAATGGCTGAGGCATCTTCGGCAGAAGAAAAGCTCATGACCATGCTCCGTCATCTGAGAGCTCAGAAGTCGAGAGAGGCTCTTGATCCAGCAGTAATGCTGCTTGTCTGCGCGGGTTAGGAAGAGGAGATCTACGTGAGTGGGACCCGTATTCTTGGATATCCTGAGGGGATAGATCTGAATATCCTCTTCCCCATCTTCGCCCTTCTTTACGCCATCGAAGCCAAACACGTTAACGTTGATGGTGGGATTCTGCCTCTCGAACTTATCGATCGCCTTGAGCGAGACTGGAAAGTCAATGCCTTCGAAGTTAAGCTCTATCTCCCATGGTTTGTACTGTGTCACTCGGCTGGCATTCTTACGATCCACCTCAGTATTGTGAAGCGCTGATAGGACTGCCCACTGGAAGCAGTGATCATTCTCATTCCTCACATTGATGATGGCTTTCTTCTGATTCAGCTTCTGTGGGAGTGGTATGAAGGATCTACCCTTGAGTGGTTTGAATTGGTTGAGGTGGATTTTCTAGCTTCACGACGTGTCCGAAAGTCCATCCGCTCCCTTCACGCATGTACTTAGCCATATTTTCCTTGATCTTCTCCATCATGAAGGCAATCTCCAATTCGAGGTCGGATGATTGGGTGAGGGTAGCAAGAGCTGATCGGAAGTAAGGGGTGATGTAGATATTTTCTCCGGTCGCGGGGTTGGTCTTCACCATTTCTGCTAGGAGCACTAAGTGCACCTTCAATCCCTTCTTCTTGGCGAGAGCATCTGAGATGGTGGTAAGGATTGTGCTCCGACTTACTTTGAGATATGTGGTTAGGTCATGCGACTTTACGGGTTCAATGACGACCGTGCCAAATACACCATTCAGCGCTTGACGCCTATCGGTGACCTTGATCTCATCATCGACTGGGGCATTTCTGATATCTTCTTCGACCAGCTGAATGAGATCCTCTCTCTTGAGGCTGGAGAACTTGGTGAGGCCACGATTCTTAGCGAGTGCTTTCAACTGCTTCTTGCTGAAGACTTCCTTACGGGTAAATTTACGGGTGGTTTTCTCCTCGATGAGCCTCAGCAAGGCCTCCTTGTTCTTCCTACTGACCCCCTTCAGACCCTCATCCCTAGCTATTTGACGGAGGGTCTTCATGGTCTCTTCAACCACCATCTTACCCTCGACGGGGATGGTATCCTCTTCTTCCGTCTCGCGTGGTTGCCTATTATGTCTCCAGCAGAGACCATCCTTCCCGGGCTTGCTCTTGCAGAACTGCCCCTTCTTCCTCTTGAGTGGGTAGCCGCAGGTGGTCTTCAGCTCCCTTGGTTGATGCTCAAATCGCTGGACTTGTTCCATCCCACAATTTTGACCGGATCTTTGTAGTCCCCATGAGCGTACTTCACGTAATAGCAGAAGCCCGATAGTCGTTGAAGCTGGTAAGCCTTCGTGTAGGAGTGGGATGGATCTGGCTGGCAGGTATCGATCTTCTCCGTGAAGCACTCTTCTTCCGTCTCGCGTGGTTGCCTATTATGTCTCCAGCAGAGACCATCCTTCCCGGGCTTGCTCTTGCACAACTGCCCCTTCCTCCTCTTGAGTGGGTAGCCGCAGGTGGTCTTCAGCTCCCTTGGTTGATGCTCAAATCGCTGGACTTGTTCCATCCCACAATTTTGACACTGCTGGGTGTGCTCATCCATCTGCACCAGGTTGGGGGTATTGCAGCACTGATGCTGCTTTTGGGGGTGGGGTGCTATCTTATAAATCTTCTTCGTTCTCCAGAAAGAAATCCTGGAACCGATCCATCTTATTTCTTTCTGATGCCATATCTTTATTTATATCAATCTTGGACGTAGGCACACCTCTCTTTAAGGTGTCCTGTAGAGACTGACTTATGGTCTGTGCGAAAGACATAATTCATGTATTTACCCTATGATCAATAGGAATGCCGTCCGTTTGCATTGCCCTCGAGGTAGGGATTTTTATGCAGGGTTTTGCATGAGTGAGGCAGAATCGGCCTTTTGGTACTACTTCTAAAGCAATTCGTAACAATATTTCAATAAGTAAGATAATTCAATACATAATTTAAGTATTTAGTAAGCTTAGTGTTATAGTGTGAAGACGGCCGCAATAAGGCCTCTTTTTTGTTCAAATCTTTCAAATACAGTTTAATGCTTATTTACTGTTTGTACCTCGATGACGACATGGCAAAACCATGTGCATAAATACAGAGATGTACAAAAAGTATTCGGTAACCAAGTTTTTTTACTATATATTTCATTTAAAACGGCATTTAAAAAAAAAAATATTGTGAAACTATTTCTATCCAATTTTGATATATTTTTCACGTTAATTAGATAATTTCATGCAGTTTTAGTGGATAATTTTGATTAATTTTATAACTTGTAGTTTCAAATCTTCAATTATTTAAACAGAGAGTAAAACTTTTGTTGCGGAAAATCCTTATATGTGCAAGTAAAAATATGACCTCATATTTTTACTTTGTGCTTAAATCATTCGTTCTCCGCCATAAAAGAAAATTATATCCAAATAAAAAATGATAATTTAATAATTTCTCTATTTTATGGTGCAAATTTTAACAAATGGCTCCATAATAAATTTTTGAAAAAATCTGGTTTTAAATAGAATAGATAGGGAAAAATGACATTGACTGAATACTTTTTGTACGTTTCTGCATTATACGCATTAATTACAAAATTCGAAGTATTCGAGCTCATGGCATTGCTTTTAAGGTGTCTGCAGGGTATTAATTTCCTATTATAGAATTTTGTGAAATTTTCTGTGTAGAAACATAATTGTATTATTGTTCAAAATATAAAATGAAATTTGGGGGTCACCGTGCATTTAAGCGGAAAATCTGAAATTGAAAATGTCAGGATTTTACATCGAAATGATAGGAAATATTATTATATGAGACGATAGTTTGAAAAGTCTATTATAGATTTTTTTCATACTTTGCATGTGTTTAATTATTATTATGTAGTTTACATATAAAAAATAAAAATCATGGGCCACCGTTGAAATAAGAGAGAAAAATTGCAAAATGTTAATTTCTCTAGTGATATCTTTGTTAAATTATTTTATCAAATTATCTCCCTTGAATAATTTCTGTGTTATGCAAATCCGGCAACAGATTTAAAGCTCATGTGTTTTAGCTCACGTTTTTGTAACAAAAATGTTATAAAAATGATTAGGAATATGAATTTTAAATACATTTGAACTTTCTTTTCATTTCAGATAACTATTTTGTTAAAATATTAATGAATGAAACCTAAATGAACAATTATTAGACAAAAATGGCGGAATAATACCACTGAGACACTTTAAGTTGAATAGGTGAGTGGAAAGGGTAGTCTTCCCCTTTTATGCATACGTGCGGTCACATGACTTCAAGCAGGACTGCAACTAGTCAGCCTAGTGAATTAAAGTTAAATTTCGATTTTTATAAGGTATACCACGTTTTTAAAAAAAAGTGTAAGAATTTTTAGCTTTAATTACAAAGATTAATTTGGTTTGGGGGTTGAAACTGTTATTTGTTTGAATTTTTTGCGGGGTACTTGATTGCATCTGAGACTAATTTAACTAAGTGCCAGATTGCATTGTATCTGTAAACATTCTAAAAATCTGTTGTATATATATCGTAAACCCCACACCTTGTTTCATTAAATCATGAATTAGACGTTTTCCTTTATTTTTGATATTGTGATTTATGATAAAATCATATTTAGATTGACGGATATGTTCTAAGCAACGAAAAGCCTTTTTAAAAGTGATTTTAATAAACCATTCATTTGATTCCGTCTTTAGGACAAAATTTCTGTATTTATGTCTCTTTTACAATTCATAAGTATGACAACCAGAAAATGTTTATATATATCTGAATGCCATCATATAAAGTCAAATCTTACAGTTATTCAAAATTTAATCCTTACATTAACTGCATAATTAATTCTATTTAAAGTTCACCAAGTCAGGAATATAGGCCAGTTCAATAAATTTTGATTTTACGAATACTTAGTAATATAGTAAGTGTTTAAAGGCTAAAAGCACTTCGATGGCAAATACACCTCTTAATTGAAATTTTCTTATTCATTTCTTCATTTGAAATATAGTTTCTGTAACGAGGACACGCTGATTACGAAATATCTCACATTTGGGTAAAATAAACATGTGAAATTGTGAGAATAATTAACTTGAAGGCTCGACCTGAGTAAAAGAAATTTAATACTTAACTCGTTTTCCTTTGCGTTTCTTGACTTTTTGCAATGATTGGTAAATATTACGAATCTACAAAATCTACCATTGTGGGTAGAGGAAATTCTAAAATTATAATTGTAATTGTAATAATTCAGACACAGTTGCAATTTCATCATATTTATATGTACATGTATATATATTCTTCACGTAGTTTCTCATTTTCAACATAAAAGACACATACAGACAATGTTGTCTAATTAAAAATTAAACTCGAAAGTATGGCATAACATCACAACGTCACTATGAAAAATATAAGGAAAATAAATAATCATGTGATCAAATGAAAGGATTCTTTATATGAAAAAATAAGCACCCAAAAGTTCTTTTCTATTTTAGTTAACATGCAATTTAGACAGTTACTTCGGTATTTTGTCATTTGGAAAAGAAAAAAGGGGGAAACAAAAAAGAAGCATTACACTTGCTCATCAACTGGCAAAAGCTACCAAAAGGCTTCAAAATCACCTGTCCATCTTTTAGGCTATTTTCCAAAACTTCTATTTGCTCGCCTAATACTTTGATTTAATATGCGCATAAGGAGACAGATATTGTTTAACTGTCATATTATGCTTATTTAAACTATACTGTCAAGGAAATACTTTTAACATTGGTTCATAACTTATATGAACAGACCAATTGTTTTGATGGACAAGTGAAAATACATGAAATACTCCATACAATACCTCAAAGAAAAAGCAGACAACCTTTTATTGGTCATTTTATCTTTTTGTATTGGAATATTAATGGCTTAGCCTGATTTGGATCTTGGCATGGACCACGCGTATTCATCTATATAAATAAGGAGTATTTTCAATGTTATCTTATAAACGTTTGAAACTGTGTCGCATTTATTCAAAGTAAAATTACCTATTAAACATTTTCTTCAGGATAACTTACTTGTGACCATAAAAAAACTTAAAAATTCAAAAATATATACAGGAATAATTTCATGGAAACGATGTTTAAAAAAAGGATCATATGTATTGAATCAATTTTACTGTTTATATCATTAATTACAAGTACCAAAC
>MJUU01007766.1:2864-13784 GCA_002080025.1 Modiolus philippinarum
ATCCTATCGTGTACAATTACTTAGATCTGAACTGAGATGTAAACTTGAATGTTAGTCAATCATGTAGAAGATATACTGTAGGTCAAAGAGACCTAATTTTGCTTGGATACTGATCTTCCACAAAAGATGCTTTCACATACCAAGTTAGATGATCCTACCATGTACAATTACTGAGTTTTCAACTTGGAGCTAAAATCAAATGAAAGCTAGTCAAGCTGAAAATACAGGTCAAAGAGACCTAATTTTCTTGGAGGCTGTGAAATAGCCCAAGATGCATCTGTATACAAAGTTTGATGACCCTACTCTTCATAGTTACCAAGATATATACCTAAATGTGGACGTGGATGTAGACATAGACACAGATGCGGATGCCGAGGGTACTCCAATAGTCAACCTCAACTTGGTTGAGGCAAACTAAAAATGCATTAAACATAGGCTGTTTGAACAACAAATGCAATGGAAGATTTCCTTTATTGCAATACTTTTGGCATGTTACTGCACATAAATTTCAATTACATAAACCTAAATGTAAATGTATGTAGGTTTTAAAAATTTTAGCCTGTACTCACCTGTACCCTTTCACTCGGGTCTTTAATATTTTTATCACTGATATTTTTAGTATGTATGAAACCCTTTACAGAATTATCTAACCGACATCTAACACCAATGGCTGAACCGGGACAACTTCCAGCATCAAAATGTGTCCAAACCTTGAATAAACAAAGAAAATATTGTAAATTTGCAATATTTGCCAGTTGAAAATATTTTCAATTTTTATAGGAGACCACACTGCAAAACTATGCATACCTGCCAACCTCTGAAACCTTCAATGAGGGAGATCTCCCCCTCAGCTATAACAGATGAGGGGGAGATTTAGCGCGAACGACATTTTCAGCCCAAATATATGACATGTGCACTGTATACATCTACAAACACCAATAAGAACTAATGATAAATATACTTTATTTCTTCAGTTCATTGTTATATTCTACACAAGCTGATTTTGCCCTTTTCAGTACATCTGAGTCTGAACAATACTCATGACACTCCATATTTTGGTTTTGTTTGGCACAGAGAAGTGAGCATATAGTGTCATTTGCCAAATTATAGTCTATCCTTTCAAAATATGGTATTAGATTAATAAAACATGAACTCTAACGATGAAGTGGTGAAAAAAAAGCATGTGAATGTGAAAGTAATCTGTTGACAATTGACAACTACCATTACTTTTTTAAGCTGAAGTACTCATAAATAACAAAATACCAAAGTTACTGTAAATTTACTTTCTGAGCTGGGCAGGAGGGAGATACTCATTAGTTTTAAATAAAATTTTCTACATATCATATGATATATTTGTGATTAGTAAACAAAATCAAAATGGCACCAGGGTGCACAAGCTGAGTTGCAACTTTAAATATGAAGTGACCAAGTTAATCTGGAGATCCAAATATTTTTCAAAATCGATTCTTTCCTACCTAATATCAAAAATTCAGACAGGTCAAATTTCATGTCTTGACATTTCAATACATAACTCACTGTGACCTCAACTTTGAACTGATTACAGTTTTTTTATCAATACAGGTATCTAAAATATCTGGTAGCAAAAAATAATAAAATTTCTTTGAATCAGATTTAACTTTTTAGATATCATTGATAAACCAAATATATCTGAAAATTCCGATCCATTTTCAGTCACCATGACATTGACCTTTGACCTACTTTCTCCAAAATCTATACTGTTCACCTCTTTTTATTTTAGTTTCAAATTAATTGGATGTAAATGTTTTGAGTTTGCCCAAAAAACCAACTTTTTCTTAAATTTTCAATTTATTTTCAATCATTGTGACCTTGACCTTTGGCCCTCTTTCTCAAAAAATCAATAGGGTTCTTGACTTGAATAAAATCCAAACTTTTTGAGTCATCTTCTGGAAACTAAGTTTTTCTTTCATTTTTAATCTATTTTCGGTCACTGTTGATCTTGACCTTTGACCAACTTTATATTAAATCAATAGGTTTCTTCCCCTACTAATATCCAACAATATTTCCAAGTTTCATTTCAATTGGATATAAAGTTTTTGAGTTATTAACTGGAATCCAAATTTTTCTGAAATTTTTATTGAACTTGTCAACAAGCTGCTATAATCATTTCATATGTAAAAGGGCGCAATTACCATTTCTGGTAAGCCGCCTACAAAAACTAATTGAAGAATGAAAAAGAAGAAGAAATTTTCTTACTATTTTTTGTCACTGTGACCTTGACCTTTGACCTAATTTCTCAAAAATATGTAAGCTTCTTCTACTCCTGGGACCCAACAATATATGCGAGTTTCATTTAATTGGGTGTAAACTTTTGAGTTCTCATCTGGAAACCAAATTTTTCTGAAATTTTCAAACTATTTTTGGTCACTATGACCTTGATCTTTGACCTACTTTCTCAAAAATCAATAGGGTTTTTCTATTCCTGGCATCGAAGAAAATATGCAAGTTTCATTAACTTGGGTATAAACGTTTTTAGTTATCGTCTGGAAACCAAATTTTCTGAAATCTGCAGTCTATTTCCATCACTGTGACTTTGACCTTTGACCTAGTTTCTCCAAATCAATAGGGTACCTCCCCTCCTGGTATCCAACAATATATCCAAGTTTCATTTCAACTGGATGTTAACTTTTGGAATTATCATCCAGAAATCATTGTTTGAAGCCCCCCACATAACCAAATCAATAGCCGAGTTCAACTTCATTGCAACTCAGCTAAAAATAATAGCAGAAGTTGAGTGTATTTTTGTTTTGTCATTTTTTCTTCTTTCAAACATAGGTGACAGTTTGTTTTTCTATAAGATATCAAAATTCATGTTTCAGAGAATACGTAGCATGAAGCAGATTTTTGTCATGAAAAAAAAAATATATATATTCAGCCTTCTTAATGAAAGACTAACAAAATATATTGAGAATTCATCACACTACAATAATGTTGGTAATTACCTCACTAAGTTCTGGGAAGTCATTTCTATTACAGAAAGGACACTGCCATAGTCCTGTTTCCTCATCTCTGACTGGATTGGCTTGATCTAGCTGATCTCCACGGGGACGTCTGTGTGCCAAACCAACAACCTTTACTAACACAAGTTTACCTGAAACATATGTAATTCATTGATTAATTGAAGGAATGCTGCTTACTATACATGTGTACACTGTCCTATATTTGTGCAAGTTTTCATCAAAATCCTTCAAGTCGTTAAAGAGTGGTGTTTACATAAAAAGTGGACAGACAAACAGATGAACAGAAATGTGAGGAATACATGTATGAAACATTGGGTCCACAAGCTGAAATCCTGAAACGATATAATTCATTGAGATATTGTCTGACATTAGATACATGCATCTTACCAACATAAAAAGTCTCTGGTGTTTCCTTGGTTATCATGTTAAATATTTCTTCATTTAATGGCGATCTATACGGTGTTCTCAAGTCCTTGTATCTGTGATTTAACTCAGCTCTTGTGTCATACAGAGTTATATGTTTACAACAGATGAATAAATTAATCATGAATTCACACAAATTGTCGTTTACAAGTTACCAAAAAATACATGATACAAAATGTTTAAGATTTCATTTAAAAATAGAAGTTGACATAATTATGCCCGCTCAAGGTTGAATAACAATGTTATTTTTTTTTAATAATGATATTCAAGTCTGTAAAACACATGATATGACCCATTAAACGTGTGTGTTTTTATTTGTAATGATGGACAAACAGATGAACAAGGGTGAAACAATATGCCACTGACTTTTCCTTGAGGGGGCATAAATATATAAATTTTAGAAGTACGCTGGCGGTACTTTATCACTCTGTCAGAATTAAACATAAAAATAATGGACATCTCAAACATCAATAAAGGGCTACGCCGAGCGCAGCATGATACGACCGCAGCATGTTGTCCACTGAAATTTGAAAAAGTGTAATTTAAAGTGAGTATGGACATAGGAAAGAGCTTGACACATTAATTAGATGGACGCAATAAGGAGATTGACCGAGTAATTAGTTGGACACAAACTAGGGAAAATAAAAATTAGCCCTTATGACTCCTTATGATACCGCTTTGACCCTCCATAGCTCAGAAACGGTAAGAGCTACACCCAATCCATTGACATGATACTGAAAGCTTATATCAAGAGGAATCAAAAGAAAAAAAACCCATCGAAATGCGATGAAAAATAAAAATTTAAGGTAATCTGTAAATTTACGATTTTGGCCCCCTTCTGCCCCTCATAGCTCGGGAACGGTAAGAGCTACGCCAAATCCGTTGACATAGTACTGAAAGCTTACATCAAGAGGAATCCAAAGAAAAAAATCCCATTGACATCCGAAGAAAAATAAAAATTTTAGGTTATCTGTAAATTTACAATTTTGGCCCCTTCAGCCCCTCATAGCTTGGAAACGGTAAGAGCTACACCAAATCCATTGACATGTACTGAAAACTTACATCAAGAGAAATCCAAAGAAAAAAATCCCATCGAAATCCGATGAAAAATAAAATTTTTTGGTTATCTGTAAATTTACGATTTTGGCCCCCTTCGGCCCCTCATAGCTGGGTAAGGAAACAAGTTACCAAAAATCTAAAAGTAGAGCGCTACGATAATTTTTCATTAGGAATCCTTTGGAAAAAATTGCATCAAAAAATAAATAAAAAAATGAAATTTTGAAATTCGCCCCTTTTGGGCCCCATTTATCTCGTGAACGGTACATGCCACGTGAAATCCGTTGGCATATTCCAGATTGGAAATTTTCTAAGGAGTTTACTGAAAGAAACCCCATCAAAATCCGATAAATAATAAAGATTCTACAGTCAAATATGTGAAAACAAGAGCTGTCGCCGAATGGCAGCCAAAGATACCCCCCGCTCATTGAAAACTGAATCGATATGATAAGTACAAAATTAAGTTGGTGTGGACACAATACAGGTGCGGACACAGTACAAGTGTGGACACAATGATATAATCTTCAAGAAAAAACTTTTCACAAGGGTTCCAATGAAAACACTCTGTCTAAATCAGACAAATATAAAATTCACCCTTTTCAGCCTATTTGACATTTTACACATCTACAAATACTGTTCTTCCTTTGTCTAAAGTTTCATCAAAAACCTTCAAGTGGATTAAGAGGAGTTTTGCGTAAGAGGTAACCCATACATAGTAAACCAATGAAAACTCAAAGTTGAATTATCTCCCCTTCCTGGTTTCTGGCAATAATTATATTCCTTCATGCACATCTCCATATAGTGTTCTTACTTTGTGTATAGTTTCATTAAATCCTTCCAAGTGGTTTAAGAGGAGTTGCGCTTACGAGGTAACCCATACATGGGGAATCAATGAAAAGTCAAAGTTCTATTATCTCCCCTTCCTGGTTTCGAACAATAATTATATTTCTTCATGCACATCTCCATATAGTGTCCTTCCTTTGTGTAAAGTTTCATCAAAATCCTTCAAGTGGTTTAAAAGGAGTTGCGCTTACGAGAAGTGTGGACAGACGGACAGACGGACGGACAGACGGACAGACAGACAGGGTGATTCCTATATACCCCCCCAAACTTTGTTTGCGGGGGGTATAACAACCAATTTATCCCCTTTTGGCCCCTTTTTCTAAAATGGGCGGGGCCAGGAACATAAAATTATAGCCCGGGCTAAAGCTTGTGCCAAGAAACATCATACTAAAATTTGAAAATGATCTGTTCACTGGAACCAAAGTTATGCTGTCCACAGACACAAAAATACCCAATTTTACCCCTTTTTGGCCCCTTTTTCTAAAACGGGTGGGGCCATAAACCCGAAATTAAAACCCAGGAAACACATACTGAAATTTGAAGATGATCCGTCCACTAGAAACAAAGTTATGCTGGCCACATACGCCGACGCCTGTCTATAACATAATACGGCCGCAAAATTTTTGCGGTCGTATAAAAATGATTGAGTAGTAAGTTATGATCCACATATCCTAAATTAAACTAGAATCTCACTGATGTATACCCCCACTCCCAAATTTGATTCCAGAAATAAAAAATTTGACCATTATGTAAAAAAATCAAATCAAATCAAATTTCAAAATACTTGTTGCACAATGGCAATATACACTGAACATTCTGTGAAATTTTCATTGTATTTCACCAAGTTGTGGCCACAAAGTGTGTACCCCTATGGCAGACAGATAGAGGGAGGGACAAACGGACACCATGATCACTATATACTGCCCCGCTAAAGCAGGGGCTATAAAAACTGAAAGCTGAAAGACATACCTGTCTTTCCAATTCTTCAGCAAAAGCATCTAAATCTAAATCTTTCAATCTTTCTGGACTTTCTAGAATTTCTTCTAAAGCTCCCGCTGGGTTGGCATCCTCTGCTGTGTCATCATATTCCAAGGCATCGACAGCCATCTTACGTGCCCACTCATATGTTTCTGGATGTACACGAGATCCGTCAAGAACTTCAATATAACTGTCCGTCCTGTATATGTTAAAAGAAACAGAATATTTGATCATAAGTATTTTACAAAGATAATTACACCTTATGTAAGTAAGCTGCATTCTGATTGGTTATTAGCCATTGTATTTTTTGGCCAATACCACATCACCTTGGTATTTGTCCTGGAGTCATCTGTGCGCTTTATTGATTGAGACTTATGGTGTAATTAAACAGATATATCATGAACGTCAGGGTATTTGCCAAAAATACAAGTCTTGGGTCTAAATTTCCCTCAATTATGGCACATTGTTACAGTGACCCAGGATGGTCACCTACCATCAAAAATGCATGCATGTGCAAGAATGATTGATTCTACCAAGTACATGAATTGGGATCTAAACTCATACATAAATGTGGTCAAGCGACAAACATATGTCAAATTGATTTGATTTAGCCTGAACCTCTTTGAGGCAAATTAAAACTACAGAAATAAAAAGAATCAAAATGGAAAATTATGACTGTAATAACTTTATTCTTTTTTACCTGTTTTCTTTCAGAGTTACCAGCATTTTGCTTCGGGAAAAGTTAAGTCTGTATTTATTTGGAGATACAAAAAAACACAACAACTTACAAGTCTGAGAACATCACTGTATCAATCTTGATAAAACCAGCACAATTAATCAATACTTTAGGTCCAATGTGACAATGTGTAACAAGCTGTGTTCTGTTTTCCAATTTCTGATTGGTCTGTTTCAGGATCTTAAATAGAAAATAAATAAATCATCCGAATAATATCTATGAGCTCAATGAAAATTATGAACCATCTAGATAAATTTGACTTGGACTTCTTAGAGCTTAATACCCAAGAAAAGTTAAAAGGTCTATAATTTGACAAATAAATTTGTGTATTTCTTCAATCTTTAACCATCCCAAACAAACATAACTGCCATGTATGGAGCAAATATTTTTACAATATAATTTGAAATGCTATAGATTTGTTTTGTAACATAAAATTCTATTAAAAATTGTCTTTTTTAACATTACGTGACTTATCAATTTTGCATTTCTTCCTCATATTTTCAGATAATTTAATCCATGTCATGGTAATACTGGATGTCATGCCCTTACCTTTAAAAGATGTGTGCCTTTCCTTGGTCCCAGCCCACAAACAAACTGCAGTAGAGAAGCGGTATGGGGATAATCTAATGCTCTGTTAACATCCACACCAACTTCATTTACACGGTTTACAAATTCTAACGTCAGTGCATGAAGTAATTCCTCCTTGGTCACACAATCCTGTAAAACAGTGACAACTTCAATCAGGTTTTTATTTCATATCTTTCATGAGTGGAATTAATTATCAAAAAATCTGCAAGGTCATATCAAACACATGTGTTGTCCTATTTTGCATATCTGAGCAATAATTGGAAGATGGTAATAACTAGTATGCACATTCATGTACTGCAGTGCAGTTCATATACATTGTATATCTTGGAAAACATGCATGTACATTTTGCAAATCAAAATGTGCATTTGTGTATGTATGAAAAATTGATTTTTGAATATTGTGTTTTTCATGTCAAAATGTGTTTTTCATATCAAAAGTGAAAGGAAAAAAGTAGTCCTCATATGTCGTTCAGCTTGTTTGGTTCCTTGCGAAGCCCTTTTAAAAAGCAAAGATACTTGGTATGCGTAAGTACTCTAACAAAATTATCATGTATCCCCAAATGAAAATTCAAAGGGTGCATGTGCCCTTAACAGTGAAAGTAGTGGGCATGCTGAATAACTGAATGCAATGCAAGAAATTTCAAAATTAGCAGAAGTTGAAGAATTTGTATTCATGATATTCATTACAATTCAAATGTTGATAGGCATGCCCCTTATCTAAACATCAAATCTAACCTGCATTGGATGGTATTTGAGACATAATATATCTTCATCAGGGTTACATAACTGTGCAAACTCTATCAATGGATCCTGTTACCTTCTGGCGATGGATATGGCATGTCTTAATACAACAGGGTACTCTCTGAAGTCAGCCTACAATATACACATGTAAATAAATATGACACCTTCAGTACTTCGGTGCTGACCCAAAAACGGATTTTGTTTCAAAACTTGCAATATCTAAATTGCAGAAAATTTTAAAACTAAGGAGTATCTCCCTCATGCATAGCTCTGTCCTTAGCTGAATTTTGGTTTTTCTATTTTGATCCTATTGGTTATTTGTTCTCTGTCAGCATTACATGTATTTCGATTTATGGACTTCTAAATGTTTTGATTTTATCTGCACTTACAAGACATAAGTTGTCAAAAATGCAGAAACAAAAATTAACATTAACTTCAGTGTTTTGTTATTTATTATTAAATGCTTCATTTAAGTAGTTTTGTCAACACATTTTGGTAGTACTTGGCGCACGCGGGCAGTTCTTTTTCAACCTATGAAACAATTAAAATGAAGCATTTAATTGTTATAGTTGCTTTTTAAACTGTAATAAGGTATTTATAGTGCATTTCAGTTGAATAATAATGGTAGATTACAATTATTTTTTAATTCATCTGCTTATTTCAGCCTTTTTGAAGCGGTCATGGTGATACTGAAATTCAGTTTCATTTAGGTGTGAAAATCAACATTTCTTGGCAATCAACCAATGAAAATGCTGCAGTTCTATGAAAACAACAGCTACTTACTTGTCCTTTAGAACTGTTCTCATATATCATAGCTACTTCATTATCGACCAGTTCTACGTTGATCGGTGCGATAGCTTGTTCTTGACATAAATTCTCAATTATCCTCTTGATATCCTCTATCAAAGTCAGGGCTGCTCTGTAATATAATCATACATTGTATAAGTTTTGCACATTATACACATGTATTTAAGAATTAACAGTACTGTAACCAACTAATTTTGGCATTTACTTTATTTTTGTCTCTCTTGGACAACTTTGCAGCGACAATTTTTCGCGATTTTCTATTTATTCTGATACATTTGTATTAGTATGAGAAATAGCAAAGGTAGCAAAAATAAATTGCTAAAATTATTTAGTTAAACTATTTGAATATCAGAGGGTGTCATTAGTAAATTTTGACGGATCAAAAATGCAGTTTACAGGCAACATGTAGCTGAGCATGTTGCCTGATTTTTTACTGTCAAATCAAAGATTAATGCACTTGGGTATTCAAATAATGCTGGTTTTTTTTTTTTAAGTTCTTTGACAATCAAACAATTCTATGTGGTACCTTGCCCCAAAAAATAAAATTAAAAGATTTTGTATGTTAATACTGTATTTAATTCTTTTTGACGAGATACAGAAAACTCAATTTTTGTTGCTTCAAAATGGCCAATATTGGTAGCAAGGCAGGTATTACAATCTGTCAAAAGTAGGTAGATAGTTTATCTGACAGTTAGTTTTGACATACAAACATTTGTTACATAAATGTTGAATTTGAATTTGAATTGACCTATCAGCCAGTTGACAATATCTTAACATGTAATTATACAGGGTTTCATGTCTATTCCCGCACCTTAGTGTTCTGATATCCTGTCAAATTTGACATAATTTTTCTGTCCCTGATATAGCTCTTATCAGCTTTCTGAACCTGAGCATTTCTAAATCCTATTTAAGGGGGTTCGCTTCTCCATTTCAAAATAAATAGGATTTCAAATAAACATGATTTTTGGTTAGAAAATTGAAAAAGAAAGTACTTTAAGTGAAAAAAATTGATAGGTCGATGATCTAGTTTTTGAGACTTAAGTGATTGAAAATTTGGCGGGAAACTAAACTCCTCTGATTTTTTATAGAATTAACATTAAGGTTTGACCATGAATGAATGTTACAGAATAAATAGAATTCAATGAAATTTTTAAAGAATGCTCGAAAAGATATATTAAATGAAATTATGGGAAAACATAAGGGGGTCAATGGGCAAAAAATTATAATGCCTTTAAATGGATAAAACCCGTGGATTCCGAAAATCTGACAGAAATCCCACAAGTGTGGACCCTAATAGATGTCTCGCCCATCCCTGCTTGACCGCTAAAATTGATGTGAAAAATCAAACTGACCTTATCACAAAAACATGCTCACTAGACTGCGAACCTATCACTAATACATACTGACAAAAAGTTCAATATAATGTAAACATCAGGTCAAGGACAAAAGTCATATAACAGACAGTCGTGTGCTACACAAGACCAACCCAAATTTAAAACATCAGTGACCTGCCATTATTAGATAATAAAAAACTAAACATGCTTACTAGATAATGAAATCAAGGTCAAGGGAAAAAGCAAAATGACAGAGTGTAATGTACTTCCTAAGACCAACCCATATACCAAATATCATTGACCTACCACTTGTTTTTACTGAGAAATTTACATCATAACAAAAACTTAACATGCTCATTAGACCGTGAAATTAAGGTCAAGAACAAAAACCAAAAGACAGACTGCCATGCACTAC
>MJUU01007771.1:2938-14296 GCA_002080025.1 Modiolus philippinarum
TTTTTCTGTGTAACTCTTTCCCCTTCGGTGTACTCCAGGGTAATTTTTTTTTGAGGGGTGGGGTGAAGGTGCTAAAGCTTTTTTGTTATTCTATATAAACCTATACTGGTTATGCATATCCCATGGGCGCGGCAAGGCGGCGGCCACGGGATATGCATAACCTATAACTACTGGGAAGATTTTCCAACCAAAATATGCAATAATTTTGACATACATAATTGGTTCTTACGGATATTATTAATAAATGCTTGTTCCAAGGAAGGTCAATGCTTTATATTATTTTTCTTTGCGAAAAGAGTCCACAGGAATGAAATCACGGGAACACACTTCAAATGTGTATGGATTTGAAAATAATACCTGGACTGCCAAAGGACACCTGTTGTACCTGTTGTATATTCTACCATCTCCGATCAGCAGGTGACCTATACAACATGTCTCGTGCCAGCATGTGGCTATTTGACACACAAATTCACAATATACAATCTTGTCATCTGACACAATTTACAATCGTTTGAAACAAATCAGTTTGTTTTTTTTATTATTAAAATAGACGAAATTATGTATGGATCTGATAAAATATGCATGCATTATGGTTGATTCCGTCAAATTAAATTCATTCTTAAGAGAGACATACGTTTTATGTTTCTCTGACTAAAACGAGGAAAATATATATGTATTGAAAATATTGTACTTAAAAAATCATGCTATTTGACAGAATTGTGTAGTAGAAATGCTGTCTTACTGACCATTGTAGTTTATTTCTTTTTCTATATATTTCGGTTATTAGTTATTCATTACTGACCATTCGTCGACCTGTTCAAAATGGCTGTCCCCCAACGATAAAATATCAATTTGTATTCGCCTTTAGTACTTTATCTGTTAAAATATAATATTAATATCGGAGTATCATGAGTATTTAATGCATAAAGAACAACATATCAAATTTTCATTTTTGAGTGTATGGACAAAGAAGTGTAGTGTAGTTTCACTTTAACGTCTACTCAGCAATATTTCAGCTTTGTCAAGACGAGAACAAGTTTGTTAATAAATAATCACTTTTGGGTATGGAAAGGGCCTTGGGACGGGAAATTCTAACTGCCACTGGAAAAGTAGGGTGAAATCGAAAAGGGCGGAGAATTTAGCTTTGTAGCCGATCACCTACAGACAACACAAAAAAGAGCTTGCTACAAGGGTTCTTTAACGTGCAGGAAGCGTGGCATGGACCGGAATTAACATCCCATCCGAAAGTTGGGCTGTGTATTTATTAATCCCGCACAACCACGGAATGGGTCCTATTTCTATATCCCGGGGTTCCCTCGGGGTCAGCCCCGTTTAGGAGGGGTCATTACCCGCAAGCCGGAGATACTAGGTCCTATTTCTATATCCCGGGTTTCCCTCGGGGTCCTCTGTTAGGAAGACTCATATTCCAAGCTCAGAGGATGCTGCGGGCCTATTCATAAGCCGGGACCGCGCACGGCGAAAGTGCGAATCGACGAGATCATTATTACTGTAATGAACATTATTGATTATGATTCAGTAATAATTTCTTTATCGGGATCGCCTCTATTGTTTAGACTATAATAATGATCTTATGGATTCGCACTTGGCCTCCGATAGTGAAACATTTATCTATGAAAATTTCAGTTATTTAAGACTTACTTACGGCTAGTGAAATATTTCTCCAGATATCCCTTTAGTCATTATGAAATCTCATGAATATTTCAGAATTTATGCAGGCCTGCCTTGTATGTATTTTTAAATCGGACTGCGATAAACTGCAATTTGTCACTCATTGCCTTGAAATATCTATGTGAATTAATACATCATAGCTCCATATGTTCCAACCAGCGTTATGCACTCGGTTTTCGACCATATTTTTGCTACTATCTGTGTATTTTCTTGCATAAAAACCACAAAATGTAAATTTTCTTTCTATAACTAGAGCTGAGCCTCAGGTGATGGGACATCGTAAAGAGCAAATTTGAGGTCAATGTGAATCTTAAAGCGTCATCGTTTAACTGTTTGAGCGGATTGAAAGAAGAAGAAATTTATGGCATTTAAAAGAAGTGACTAAATCAAAGGATTTCTGGCATAATTTGAAAAACCTCTGTAAAGAGAAAAAAAGTGCAAAGGTATGACTATGAAAACCTTTCATCTGTTTGAAATAATATGCGACCTTCGAAAAAGGAACTTTCCTGTAATTGAAGGCGGAAACGATCACCTCGGATACCAGTGAGAAGGTATACTGGATTTCTGAACCTATTGAAATAAAAATATACCACATAAAAACAAACTACTTTTGAAATTGAAGTGTATTTAAAATTTTTCTTAACTTTAACTAAATTTTAATTGACGAAAAAAAAAATAATAATACTGAACAAATCGATTAAATATAAATTACCCTTAGCTCGACTGTGTTCACTAATTAGCGATTCCCTCTCAGTGTATTTTTTACGTATAAAAACAGAACTGATTTCGGACTGAACACGATTCAAAAGTCCCGTATTGACGGGCATGATGACAATGGTGAAACATGATGAAACCAAGCAATTGGACAACGCAATATTGTTGTTCCCCACCTAGAAGTCAACATTAAGCCTTCAACAATAAGATCGTATCTCGCAGTAAGTTGAAGATGGAACTGGAGCTTATAAATGTATCTGCTTCTCACACATGTGTAATCAAACATATTGTCAGCGTGTCTTTCCTTGAGTTAACAGTAATATGTAACGCGTGCTTATGCAATTATCTGGAAAAGTAATCATAAGAAAAATAATATTGTTACTTGCGAGCGGAACCGAAACTATTCATTGTATTTCGGCAAATTTTAAACAGCATTTCAATAAATTGATATGTAATATGTATGAATGATATCTTGTAACAATAACGTCAGGTAAAAACAAGGAGAGAAATTTTGTTACTTCATTCAAAACAGGGGGTGTCGGTATTTCATGTATCCCCTGCCCGAAGATTAAAGAGTTATCAAACCCTTATATCCTTATTCTTCCCCCTCAAAATTTGTAGGCCTAAAGGGGGAAGAAAAATCTCGGAAAGTTTTTATCCTGAATTATTGGCTATTCGTTAGAAATGAACAAAGGAAAGATTTCATTTTGTGAAATATTCTTATTTCGTAGTATCTGTCGTATTGATACAAGTTTGATACTTACGGTTGATTAAAGTGAGGACCACTCACATCGAGACATAGAATTATAGACAAGTCTATGAAAATTCATAACTGATTAGATTTTCTGTCTCATGAATATTTCAGTTTGATTTATACAGGCCTGCCTTGTATGTATTTTTAAACCGGACTGCGATAAACTGCAATTTGTCACTCATTGCCTTGAAATATCTATGTGAATTAATACATCATAGCTCCATATGTTCCAACCAGCGTTATGCACTCGGTATTCGACCATATTTTGCTACTATCTGTGTATTTTCTTGCATAAAAACCATAAAATGTAAATTTTCTTTCTATAACTAGAGGTGAGCCTCAGGTGATGGGACATCGTAAAGAGCAAATTTGAGGTCAATGTGAATCTTAAAGCGTCATCGTTTAACTGTTTGAGCGGATTGAAAGAAGAAGAAATTTATGGCATTTAAAAGAAGTGACTGAATCAAAGGATTTCTGGCATAATTTGAAAAACCTCTGTTATTTCATTAGAACTTTAAGATAAATCCATTTGAATCTTATGAAATTTGCTTTTAAAAATTGAACGATTTTATCGCCAGCGACATTTGTAAATAGGTCTTTAAGACAATCAGCAGAATAAAAATCACGCCTGATATCGGCAACATCTACACAGTCAATTAAAACATGTTGAATTGTATGAGGACAATTGCATGGAATACATTCAGGTCGATCATCACTGTTGAGGATAAAACTATGTGCTGTTCTAGTATGTCCCACACGACATCGGGTCAACACTACCTGTTCCCTACGGTTTTTACCAAAGGAACCGACTTGCTTACCGACCTCTGATTGTATTCCATGCAGTTTATTATTTATTTGCAGATCCCACTTGGCCTGCCATAATTTTAAAATGTATTTAACGATTAAAGGCTTCATGTCAGTGTACGGTACTGGACAGTCCACCATCTCGTCATCTAGTACATCCTTGGCTTCCAGTTCAGCAACCGTGTTTCCATAGATCCCCACATGACTAGGGATCCAAGCATAAATGACTTCTTTGCCTAATGCTATAAGTGATTTGTAGAATTCGGCTATTTTCAAAATAATTGGGTGTTTTGTTTTTCGACTTTCAATTGCCAATAGGCAAGAAAGTGAATCGGAACAAATCATGAATTTATTTCATCGCGATAAAGCTACAAATTTAAGTGCTGAGTAAATAGCGTTAGCTTCAGCAGTACATATGGAACTAGAGGATGGTAATCGGAGAGTTGCTGCACGATCTCCAAAAACTGCTGCAGAAGCCACTCTGTCGTCATCCGTAGAGCCATCTGTGTAAATTTGCAAATATTCAGGATGTTCAGATTTAATTCTTGCATAAGTCCTGCTGGATAACTAGAGGATTGGTATCAACCTTTTTGTGTTTGCGTAGTTCAAAATTAAAAGTTTGTTTTGGGTTTTTTTGGGAGTTTCTATAGGAGCTATTTCATCTAAATTTATATTAGCAGATTCAAGGTGTGGTTTGATACGAAGACCAAAAGGTTGTATAACGTTTGGGCGTTTTTCGTATTCAGCTTTGTGAAGAGGTTTGAAAACACAGTTGTGAGAAGGATTACAAGGATACGCTTTAAGCTTTGTTGCATATTGTAAACGAAGTTTAATACATCTTTCTTCCAAGGATGGTTCATCAGCTGCAACATATCGACTCTCCACAGGAGAAGCTCTGAACGCACCCAATGAAAGATGCAAACGCCATTTTTATGATCTGGGGATGCAAAAAATGTACCCCTCCCCTGCAAAAAAAATTGCGAAAATGACTATTCGGAAACTGTCAATTCCTTTCTGATAAATGAATCTCATCATTTGATCTAGTTTTATGCCTAACTCATCAGTTGTGATACAATGTTGAAGTCCTTAAAATTTTGATTTTCGGTATAAAATTTTTCAAAAATTATTTTCACAATTTCGACTTTCTTACTTCTGGATCGTACAAATTTGAATATATATCTAATAATAGCCAATGCAATAATGATTAATGATATGTAAGCAACAAATAATATTAAAAAAGTTAAGAGTCAGACTTATTTTAGGATCAGAAATGCCAAAATTAACACCCCTCCATCTTCAAATTAAGGGAAAATTTAAAATGTTCAGCCTCTAAATGACAAAAAGATAACGTCCAATGCAAATTATTGTGTCTATTTCACTAATGCTGACACATGCAGAAGCCCATTTAGGTAGATTCAAACTTTTCAAGGGGTCTTTTTTGGCCCTTCTGTTCGAAATTTTATGATAAATGGGAATTTTCCGTTTTTAGAATTATTGCTGTTTTGACTTACAGAGGTATAAACTTCACGAATTTGGTATATAATGTTGATAAAATATCGTTTCGTTATTTCTAAGAACATTTTAGACAAATAAACTCTCATAAATAGCAAACATTTTACCCCCCCCCCCCCAAAAAAAAATAAAATCAACACCATTTATTTCATTTTATTCAGCTTTAAAAGCTTCAACGTTGTATAAAGGTCCAATAACATAACATTTCAAACACAAATATGCACAGAGATTCCATATATAACAAATAAGATCATGCGCGTGGTTTATGGGCAGTTATACAACAATTAAACTTTGAATTGTGTAAAATTCCGATATGCTCAAAATTGCCATTTTTCACTGAAAATATTCAATTTTACTCATATTTTCTGCGTTAAAATTGCATTTTGCGATATATCAAATGCATATTTTAAAAGAAAGTAAAAATATTAGTATGTTTTGTTCATATATATGTACAGACAGGCATATTTAAGGGATTTTTAAGCATTTTTTTCTTGGGGTAAGAGTAAAATTTTCGGTATGTAGAGTTACATTGAACACTCCTGGTTTTTCGAAATATTGTTTTAAGATAACTTATATATTGGTTAGAACAAAGAATGGGAAGACCTGCAGATAAATCCCCTAGATGTGCCACAAATAACTATTAAAAAGTGAATTTTGGACAAATCTGAAATGCTGTAAATTCCCATTTTTCATCAATTTTGTACAAAATATTGAGTTTAATCTGACAAGTGGGACTAAGATGACAAATAATGATAAAATAAATGCAACACTTCTGCATATATGCAATGCAGACTGCGTGTTTTGGTTATTTTCATGCGAATAATGACAAAAAAGTGACTATTTTAGGGTGAATTTGTTGGGGTAGGGGATTTTCGGTATTCAGAGTCGCATTAAACACTCCTTGTTTTTCTAAACAATGTTTTTAGACAACTAATGCATCGCTCCAGATTTGACATATATTACGATTTAACAGTGAACGTTGGTAAAATCTGAAATACAGAAAATTCCTATCAATTTGGGTCAAAATATAAAATACCAAATCATGATGGTATTCATGCAACATTTTGTTATATAACACACATTATGCGTGTTTTTACGTTATTTTTATGCGAACACTCTTTTTCTAAACAATGTTTTAATTCAATTAATGTATCGCTTCAATCAATTAGATGGGAAATCTTCAGATATATCCTCCGGATTTGATATATGTAGCGATTTAACAGTGTACTTTGAACAAATCTGGAAAGATGAAAATTCGCATTTTTCATTAATTTTGGGCAAAATATTGAGTTTAAGTCGACAAATTGCTGTGAAAATACCAAATCATAAAGTAATTCATGCAAAATTGTCATATACAACACACATTTTGCGGTCTCTGGTTATTTTTATGCGAACATAGAGAACAAATTGACAGTTTTAGGGAAAATTTGTTGGGGTAGGGGTAAGATTTTCGGAATTCAGAGTCACCTTAAACACTCATTGTTTTTCTAAGTAATGTTTTAAGGCAACTTATATATCCCTTAGAGCAATTAATTGGAGTATCAGCAGATATATCCTCCAGATTTTGCATGTATAACGATTTATCAGTGAACTTTGGACAAATCTGAAATGTACAAAAAACAAATTTTTAATCAATTTCGGGCAAGATATCGAGTTTAAGTCAACAAATGGCTGTTAAAATGCGAAATCACAATTTAATTCATGCAACCTTGTCATATACAACACACAATTTGCGTGTTCTGGTAATTTTTATACAAACATAGACAAAAAATTGACAAATTTAGAGTTAATTTGTTGGGGTAGGGGTATGGGGAAACGTTTTCAAATTGCAATTTTATCCTGATTTCTCGGTGTCACATGACGAGATTTACATACCCTTTAACAATATAATGTATTATTAAACTTCTTGTCAGAATCTTTATTGATAGTCAGCGTTATTTATTTTGCAAATAATTTATATGAAGTAAAGGGAATTGAATTATCTATGCTTTGATAGTATGGGTGCTGTTGTTCATAGTAGTTGATATTCCTGTCAATCAAAGCCGTGCCGGGCAATGGTTATTCTTGCAAGGCAATTATTTCACGCGCTAATTAAGAGCATGAACATTTTTACAAAAAGTTATAATAGTAAGTTATTTGCAATAGCCAATTGTATTTGGAAAAAACTCAATTCTAATATTTTCTAGTTTAAACCTACCTTGATTATGTCCATGAAATAATGTCTGGTTAAATGACAGTCTGTATAATCATGATAATAACTCTTTGTTTAACATTGATTATGGGCAATATTTAAACCAGATTTCCTAAAGAGGGCAATCAGAGAAGCTTCCGAAAAAGCTATGTAGTTTTTTTTTCTCAAAACAATGCTGTCGGGGCGCTTTCTAATGTGGTGGAGGGAGGACTGCCTTGTCCATACGAGTTAGTCAGGTCACAAAAAAGAAAGCTAAATTTCCTGCCCCTACCCATTTTTTTCCATACTGACAGCCATATTGCGAACCATTGTAGACAATCCGCGTGGAAAAATGCCTCATCTTTATTTCTCTTAGAAAAGAAGACCCGCTAGGGGTCGAACGAATGCTAAATTCCCCGCCCGTATATCATATTTTCTGTGTGAATAACAAAAAACCGAAATCACTGTTAATTTATTTTCTGCATGTGCGCTTTTCGTCAACTAATGTCTCAACAGTGCAGATAAAACCAAAACATTTGGAAATCCACTCTCCAAAAACGTGTAAAAGCTGACAGACAATAAATAACCAACACGGGTCTAAATAGAAAAGCCAAAATTTCGACGGAGCGTTGCATGAGGCAGATACTCCATAGTTTTAAACAAACTTTTGTAAAATAAAGATATTGCATGTTTCAACCTTGACATAGTTGATATGGGACGCCAAAATGTCGGATTACACAAGATTCAGACTCAAGACAAATACTCTCTCCTAAAAATACCATGGATGTCTTTTAAAAGAATACATGTATACGCAACGGGTATTGGCAATATGTATAAAGCAGATATAATGGAAATTGGAACAGTTTTACATATTTTACGAAAGAACATGAGATCATAACACATATGTTAACTCCAACTGCAATGATTTTAATGAGCTGTATGGCCATTTCGGAAATTTATACCTCATAATGTACCATTACATGTACATTTACCAACATTCTTACACATTATGAAAAAATTTTCAAAAGAGGGTCCAAGATTACCTTCTGCCAAAACACAGATAGACGAGGTGAAAAAAATATCCCCTTATAGTTGAGATTAAACAAAAAAGGAAATATCCTTACTGAAATAAACAGTCCTTACATGGTTCTGCAGTACTATATTCTTGGAACTCCACAACTTATCCCCTGTCCATTTGCTGCTAGCAAAGATTTGTTGGGTAATTAAACAGCTTCTGAAACGTTATGATGATGATGATGGGATATCTAACGTATTCATAAAGAAGGCACTAGGATGGTCTGACATTTCATCAGGAGATTTAGATGACTCTTCATTTTTTCTTAGCTTTAGATGACTCTTCATTTTTTTTCTAGTAGAATGCTTGAACACTATACAAAGTATACACGCTATCAGAATTCTCGAATGCTCAGAAAACACCCAGTTTTTTATGAAGAAATTTGCACTTTACTTGACGTACGATCGTTGGCGAAACATACATAGTATGTAAAATCAGAGAGGAAAAACAGGTAGTGAAATTCTCAGACTTCGTAAAGAAAGAGGCAATGAAATTGAACGATCCTGTGTTTGAAAAAAAACAGCTCTTACGACAAACTCACAAGCGACGAAATCGTTTAAGCCTAAGACAAGCAAACCGAGAGTTTCTACAAAAACATAAATCCTAGAAGAAAGCAGAAACTCCGAAACAGACTCAAACCGACCAGATATGTAAGTTGGGAAAATTTCGTTTTTGATAAATGTTTTTTCTTTCAATTTGCTTCAAATTGTTGAATGGTACAGCTCAATAATAAAAAAAATGGTATAAAACGATAGCGTATGGTATGAGCTTTACAAATTTGAAACTAGAGTACATGTACTATTTCTATAATCATTAAAAACCTTCCCCTACCCCTTCGAAATTTTGACGTAAATTTGAAGATTTTTCTACAAATTGTATAAGTTCAATGGTGCTTAAGGCTATTCCATTTAAATCTATATACCTGGGGGGAGCTGTTTTTTTAGACCCCATCACCTATGGACAAAAATTTTCAACCTCAACAGACCATCAAGAGAATTGTGTAAAGGGTTATACCGACCACCAATAGAATTAACTAATTTAACTTAACCCTTCCGTCCAACAGATTTTTTTCACATCCAAACCAATTTTGAAAAAAAAATTGCATCACTTGTATAGGTCTGGTATCCAAAATGGATTATACAGTTTATGTAACCTGTTGTAAATCTTTAGTGTGTTGCCTTCTACCATTCCATTAAGGTTTGGTCCCAATAGGCTCTGCAGTTTCAGGGAAAAGATTTTTAAAACCTTTTTCCCATAGGGTCCTATGTTTAAACTATGTCGGTTGATGTAAGCCGCCTTGGTTGGCGGGCGGGGTCATCATTCACAATTCTGATTGATTGATTGAATATTGTTTAACGTCTACTCAGCAATATTTCAGCTATATCAAGACGAGAACAAGTTTGTTAATAAATAATCACTTTGGGGTATGGAAAGGGCCATGGGACGGGAAATTCTGACTGCCACTGGAAAAGTAGGGTGAAATCGTCAAGGGCGGGGAATTTTGCCTTGTAGCCGATCACCTACGGACCACCCCAAAAAGAGCTTGCTACAAGGGTTTTTTAACGTGCAGGAACGTGGCATTTCTTCCAACACGTGGACCTGAGTTTACATGCCATCAGAAAGATGGGTTGTGTATTTATTAATCCCGCACAACCACGGAATGGGTCCTATTTCTATATCCCGGGACCCTCGGGGTCAGCCTCCGTTTAGGAGGGGTCACACCCCGCAAGCCGGAGATACTAGGTCCTATTTCTATATCCCGGGGTTCCCTCGGGGGTCCTCTGTTAGGAAGACTCATACTCAAAGCTCAGAGGATGCTTCGGGCCTATTCATAAGCTGGGACCGCGCACGGCGGGTCACAATTCTGAAAGGGGACCACCCAAGGACCATTTCATTACATTTTGGTCCAAATAGGTCTAGCAATTTCAGAGAAGAAGATTTTTAAAACATTTTTCCCATAGGGTCCTAAGTTAACACTATGTCGGTTGATGTCAGCTGCCCTGGTTGGCGGGCAGGGTCATCGGACACATTCTTAAAGAGGATCACCTAAGGACCATTTCAGCAAAGTTTGGTTTCAATTGGCCAAACAGTTTCAGACGAAAGATTTTTTAAGGATTTTTTGCTGCATTTGCTATTTTCAGCAACGGCGGCCATCTTGGTTAGGGGGTTGGGTTCTCCGACACAATTCTGAAAGGGGACCACCAGAGGACCATTTCACCAAAGTTTGGTTCAAATTCATTCAGTGTTTTCAGAGGAGTTGATTAAAGTGTGAAAAGCTAACGACGACGACGGACGCTCAGTGGTAGCAAAGCTCACATGACCCTTAGGTCAGGTGAGCTAAAAACGAGTAATGCATAATTTTTGGGCAATTTAGCACACTTCTAAGTTTTAGTGTCATATTAAGTCCTTAATGGCCATTCCTCTTTGTTCTGAATTTCATTTATGACATGAAACAATGTTAATCAACCCTGCTGGACATTTGGTCTAATATCACCTCTACATTTATTATTCGTCCTGAAAACTACGGACAAATATTTTCTTATCAAGATTATTTTTATCTAGCACACTAGCAAGAAGGATAATCAAATCACTTTTAACATATTCCACTTAATTTTGAGAAATTCCATTCTCTGTCTCAAA
>MJUU01007775.1:8481-43383 GCA_002080025.1 Modiolus philippinarum
TATTGCGTTATAACGCGATAATTATCTCGTTTAAACGCAATAGTTATCTCGTTATTACGCAATAATTATCTCGTTATTTCGAATTAAAAATACTTTCCTCGGAAAAACAAAACCTATTGCGTTATAACGCGATAATTATCTCGTTTAAACGCAATAGTTATTTCGTTATTACACAATAATTATCTCGTTATTTCGAATTAAAAATATTTTTCTCGGAAAAACAAAACTTATTGCGTTATAACGCGATAATTATCTTGTTTGTACGCACATATCATCGCGTTATTACGCAATAATTATCTCGTTATTTCGAATTAAAAATATTTTTATCAGAAAAACACACTTAAAGCTTTATAACGCGATAACTCGTTTATATATAAAAAAAATAAGGTACCACAGAGCCACGCACATTCATTTCGCGGTCCCTTCACATGTCCAGTGTGTTTCGGCAGTTTTTTGTAAATAGATGAAACGGATGATATTCTTTTGAGATGCTTTTATTTTTGTGGTCTCAAGTCTGCCTCATCAGGGGTCCCTTGAAACAAAACAATAATTTGAATAATGTAGTCAAATAATTTTTATGCCTATCGAAAACAAGGGAAGTTTCATTAACAGGCTAACAATCTTTAATTATCCAAAAAACATTTAACAACTTATTGAAAATGCTCCAAACACATTAACATATACTAACTCGTTCCAACGACTTACTAGTCGCGGCCACGGGATACGCATACATCATGAGGCCTTCAACAACGAGTTTTGCTCATACTCATAGCTATCTAGTGGTCACGGCTTAATATGTCGTTGCCATGACATAGTATCTCGTGGGAACGTTAAGCTTTACTGAACAAGTTAGCCAATGTATCGATAGTGAAATGTCAAGACACTTTCCGTGTGACATTTCAGATCTAATTAAATAAAACAAAATTGGCCATCACATTGAATTTTTTGTTATTTGATCTATACTGAAGAGACATAAGTTGTCCAAATGCGCATATGCTGAATATAAATGCACAGTAACTTGGGTATTTTGTTATTGACATATCCTAGCTTTGATATTTGTATTGATGAATTATGCTGTACCGGCGGGCATTACTAAGACATACTAGATGTGTGAAACTGTTTACTAGTAACCAGATAAGGAGTAGTAGCAAGACCTTTTCTGTTAATGTGTTTTGGGCGTTTTCAGTCGGTTATTAAATGTTTTTGGTGATCAGTTGTTAACTATTTTTGGACCTGTTTTTTGTTCTGTTAAAAGAGGTATGACCATTTACCCGGGGATTTATTTTATTCATCTTACTAATTTTGCGAATGCATTAAATCTTCTCGAAAACTCTTCTAACAGGTCACATTTTACATACACCGTCAGAACAAAAGCTATTCCAATGCATTTTCATACATATAGTAAAAAGATTCAGCCACTGATCTTTCCACTTGAATGCAATGATTACAATATTTGTAATTAAGTTTTTGTTTTGGTTCTCGGTGTTCTTTGAGTAGTACCATCCTCTCAAACACTGTAATTACCTTAAATTGACACAAAACAAGCAATGAAGGGATATGTAGTAAATGTACACGAGACATTCTCTACAAATACATGGTAATACATGTCCGTTGCCCGACAAAAAACTAACAGTAGACAATAAAAACATTTAAACAATCACAGGGCACTCATCGAGTCAAAAGTAAGAAAACTTGGCATGATAAAAATCATGAGATGTGGGCACCAATAAACAGGTGGTCAGAATAACATTTTAAAAACATTTTTAACAAAAGACCTTTTTACACCGATATTCAACTGCAAGCATTCCAGAAAACATAAAAGTGTGGCATAAATTAATTTCATTTTCGAGAAGTACGCGTACCAGAGACCACTTTACACAAATAACATTTGAACTAAGTCTGAAAATGGCCAAATATAGGATCAAAATTCACGTCTAAATGACCATACTTTTACTTTGTGTAAACTGTTTAAG
Organism: Modiolus philippinarum; assembly: GCA_002080025.1. Taxonomy (NCBI): domain Eukaryota; kingdom Metazoa; phylum Mollusca; class Bivalvia; order Mytilida; family Modiolidae; genus Modiolus; species Modiolus philippinarum. Next base: position 10,455 of record MJUU01007775.1, read on the forward strand.
GGAAACAAAAAGCACTGTTTGCTGTTAATGAGGTGGCACCATTTTATGTTAATGTGTTTGGTGTATTTTTAGATAGTTGTCAAATGTTCACAGACTTGAGACCACGAAAATAAAAGCAACTCAAATGAATATCATCCGTTTCATCTATTTACGAAAAGCTACCGAAACACACTGGTGTAGGGGCCGAAAAGGAGTGTGCGTGGCTGTTTGGTACTTTATTTTTTACAAACGAGTTACCGCGTTATAACGCAATAATTTTTGTTTTTCCGAGAAAAATATTTTTAATTCGAAATAACGAGATAATTTTGTTTTTGTGAGATTTTTTTTTACTGAGAAAATAAAAAAAAATCTATTGACACTATCCGGCTTTCGTAGTTTTTGGCGCAAATGTGAAGTTTTTAATTTGGCGCAAATAAAGTATAGTTTGTGGCGCAAATGAAATATTTTTTTGGTGCAAATGAAATACTAATTGGCGCAAATGCAATGCACCGGATCGTTAATTAGTCCCTAGTCCCTTAGGGTATAGCCAGCCAAGTCTTTCATTACCAGCAGATATATTGTGTCGTAATAAAGTATCAAACTAGTCAAAATTACATCAGACCAATTTAAAAAAAAAAAAAACAAACAACTCATTTCCACTTACATAATTTGCATAACTACACAATCCGTGCATACTGGAATGATCTAAGACTGAAATTAAAGTATAACGACCAAAAAATTAAAAGCGGTTTAAGAACTTTTTACTAGTTAATTTTACGATCCCGTATCCATGAGTAAAAAAGAACATTTGATGTAGCTTTGTTCGACATATAGCAACGAGTTCCACTCAAACAGGTACTAATGTCCGACTTGAACTTATGTTGACTTCAAAATAAGGAAATATAATAAAAGCGCTATTTTCATAGCCTGGTTTTGTCATGTATGTGTGGAGACTTTGTCAAACGTGAATTTACTCCTAATTGTTTATTCTTTATATAAACTGATATAGAACAAATAACAAATAAGATCTAAGTGAAGTTAAAATCAGCTAAAGACAGATCTTTGCCTGAGGAAGACATTTCCTTGTTTTTTAGCAGATTTGTAAAATTTAAATAATACAAGTTTCCAAATAATCGGTCTTCGGGGCCAACACGGAAGTACCGACCTACGGGGTTAGTACTTGCAGTCCAACAGCAGAGGTATCGACCGAGTGGTAGTGGAAGTTCCTGTTACGAGTGTCACATTAAATATGCACATCATAATCTATACCTATCTAATTACAAATTCTATAATTTCATTTTATTTATTTACAGAAAAGCAAAAACCTCTGCCAGAACTAAGATGCGAACAGTGTGGATTAATGTTTGATACTAAGCAGTATCTTCAGACTCACGTGAAATGTGCACATGGAGAACCTTCATATCAGTGTACAAAATGTGGCCAGATGTTCAAATGGTCCTCAAGTTTACATCGCCATATTTCCAAAGACTTTTGCTCGAATAAGCTAGATATTTGCCAATCTATCAATGACTAGTATATATTTTGCTTTAATTGTAGGCAAAGTATGATTATTTTGATCATGACCTTTATATGATATATCAAATTTAATAGAAATAAAAATTGTGTCAGTGTCCAAACAATGCTTAGGTTATAATATATACAAACGAGTTAACCCGGTGTAAAACTGAAATATACTTGGAGTTAAATGACCACAGGTAGGATATGTATTTTAACTTCAAAGAACCAACTGCAATAAATAAGGGAAAGGAACAAAGGCTGTTGTAATTACAAAAATAAAAGTCCAGAGACAAAGTTCAATCGAGAAAACGGAAAACAATGACATTACACAGCCACAAAACGCTGCAATAAAAAAAGCTATTCAAAACCACGGAAAATAAAGTGTCAACTCCAATAAAAACGATAAGGGCATCAGGTTCCCAGAAAGGATAAGCATATCCTGCTTTGTTAACAGCACACTGTCAGTCAGTCGATCTAGGATAAGGTGAAAATCGGTAATGTAAAATTCAGGAAGACAAAGAAATATCTGAGTAACTGAAATTTCATTTCTCTTTCCTCTATAGCTGTAAAAAGATTGTTGGGTTTTTTTTTTGGATTAGTGTCTATCCAAAGGATAGAATTCTATCCTATGTTACGACCCAGGTGACCAACCTCACGCAATCATCAGTGATCATACCCATGCTAAACGAATCCTTTTCAGGAAACCTCGTACACATCTTTCTGATCTCATAAAAAACTCTGACACTCAATAGTCTATTTTCATTGAACATTAATTTGATTGCCCGAACTTTTCAACACTTAAATGGTGCCCGAATTTGTAAATTAATCACAAAATGAATTTCCCATTCATAAAATTTTGTGTGTAGATGTATAAATATGGAAGACCGATGCCTTTATTTACATTTGTCTGAATGGCGTAAACGTACTTCCCAGAAACCGTCAATGAAGTGGCTGTTTTTAAATAAATCATAAAAGAACAACGCATTGGAAATAAAAAATCAAATTCAGTAGCCGTCGAGAACAACAGTCCATTATTTACAATCTACGGAAGACGTAATGTTTGTTTACATTGAATGGAAAAGTACGGCTGTTCCGCGTTGGCTGTTCCTTTATACTTGTTGCTATTGTCATTTGCAGTGTCTTCTCCGAGGTCCGCGTTCGGTATACATGTAATGGCCGACTCAAAACCAATTAAAATACTGAAGAAGTCGTACATCGGTAAATTCAAAGTATTACCAGGAAACAGTTGTCAAGGTGCATATTCCGAAACGGACGATATTTTGCAACGATCGGGGTTGGAATTGACTAAATTCGAAATAGAATCAGGCAGGGGTGTTGATCTGTTGATTGCCGTTCGTCCAACAATGTTCAGTCCGGGGTGTTGTGTGTTAATTGCCGTTGATCAGAGTTTGGTCAAACAAAACTTGAGATAATGTCATTTGAGTATTTACAATGCATAACGATCATTTTTCAATTGCATGAGAATGTATATCATAGCGCGAATTGAGATGCATTGTTGCACAAGCACTTGGCACAGATCATCGCTTTCATGTCTTCGTGTGTTTCTTGGACGAATTATTATCTCCATAAAGAGCAGGGTATTGGTGCTCAGGTCTTGTCAGCTTTTGCGTCTTGTCAGCATTCACAAACCTTTCATTCAGGTCTCTTCTTTAGAATTAAATTTCAAACTGTACTTGATCAAGATGGTGCTGTCATTGTTTAGTCTTTGTTGAGTGTACAGCAGGGAACCCATAATATGTAATAGGTTTCTGGTATAAAATCAAAATTCTTTGAATATTAAGATATTGAATATAGTAAAAAATGAGTAATTATGCACGACATAGACAGGCAATTATTCATATCATACATGGACAGTGTACATAAAATATCAATAGATTAGATACTGATCATTGCCATCATAGACACTAATCCACCAGTCCCTTTGGGACTTTGATTTTTATAACCGTGGACTTTTCTGAAATCACTCTTAGTTCTTCTTAGTTAAATTAAGCAAAGCCCCAAAATTGTTTTGACCCTTTGTTAAGATAATTGCTCTTTTAACCCATTTGTACCAAGTCAAGATCATTGCGGTCGACAATTTTTCCTTTGGTTTCCACCCGATTTGTGTTTTTGTCTCATGGACTTCGGCTCTTGACAACTCTGTTCGGTAATTTCTGTACGTTAGTATTTCTAACTTTGTTAAAGATTACAAAATGGGGAAGTCTCTCTTATGTCTTCAAGATATGCTTACTCTGAACTTGTTCAAAACATGAGCATTTTCGTATTTTAAGCGATTTCATGTTTATTAAATTCTTATTAAGCTAAGTGTTACTCATCATAGTAGATTTATTTCTGTAGATGGAGGTCTCAGAGAAAAGTCCACATTTATTTGCCATAGCTGCGGTACAACGTACAGAAGCAAAACATGAACGTACCAAACACAACGTCACGGACCAATACCTCTACAAATGTCACGAAGAAAATTGTCGATATACATCGACGGAAAGGTACCAAATGGATTCTCATATCCGGACACTTCATGGTGCACAGAAATTGAAGTGTTCATACCTAAACTGTAATAAATTGTTTACGTCTGAATCTGCACTGAAGAGACATCAAAGGGACCATGAACTTTATTCTAGGATTAAGTGTAGTCTGTGTGGGTCGGACTTTAATAGCAAAGATAGGTTAGATGATCAAACACGAGCTATTCATGAAAATAAGCACAAGAATATGTGTAAATTTTGTGGTATGAAATTCAAATGGCGTGGAAGTTTGAAAACCCATTCCGATTAAAATATTAGAAATAGGGGTAATAACAGAATGACAATAGAATGAAATAGGCAGATACAAAATATAACGGCATTAATCCAGGGTTATGATGCATATTGTGCCTTTCAAGGGCATTTATTGTAATCTTTCAAGCACTTTATAAAAAAAACGAATTTAAACCACTGGATTCCTTTAAAAATGCTTAGACAGTTTCATTCTGTCTAGTTTCTCAACTTGAAATTTGTAACTCAGAAACTATTAATTTGGCTTATATTTATGAAATTGAGCTAGTTTGCCATTTTGTAGCTTTGTGTTAATAAAAGTTCATTCTGATACACCTATTTGATAGCAAAGTTAAGTACAAAACCAGAAAAAAATTATCAAGATTTGTGTGTTTGCAAATACTTTACATACGATTAGATGTATTTCTGTGGCCCAATCGCGATCAGTTGTGTTTTAAAAAGTATCTTGGTTAAAGGTAGGTTTACACTGCCGATCAAAGCAACTCGACCGAACCCGATCTATGAATATCCATGAATATTCATTGATCGGGACACTGATCTTGAATGCTCGGGTTCGGTCTACTAACCAAATCGTGATTTTACTAACTCTGCTGAACTCGAGCTGTGTTCCCGAATATTTTTGACATGTCAGAAAATATCGTGTAGAGGTCGTGTGCATTATATGTCGAGAACAAGTCGGGAATCAATCGGGATCTGATCGAGGTAGTCGTGAAGAGGTCGAAAAGGGATCGGCCTTGATCGAGTTGCAAAATGTTATCCGATCATGCCGACTTCTACCCGACTTTAACTCATTTGCTTCTGGATTTATGCCGAGTCGCTTCTAGACCAACTCGATTAGTACTTGATCATTACTCGACTTACACGATTCTTCCTTTTTTTCTATACAAGATCTTCCAGACCATAACCCGATTTTTTCCCGATCTGTATCCGACTTTAACTCGACAACTCAAGACTTTTACTCGATTTAACACGACATTATGTCATCTTTTTACAATAGCAGAACATGAGCCTTTCAAGAGATTCAGTCTCTCACTAGGGCCTTACTGCAGTTTTTAAAGGAGCCATTCAAATGGACTCCAATGACTATTGTGATCAAGTTTGGCTGGTGATCATCTTTGATATGATGAGAATCTGCCGGATACTATCTCAAGTGGGGACCAGCCCAGGACTCTTGTTTTCAAGTTTGGCTAACTGGCAAAGTAGTTTCAGAGTAGAAAGTATTTGATTTGATTTGATATCTAAGGTAGGTCGAATATTAAATTATGTTCCCCCTTGTGGGCATCCTGGATTTCATGGATACTATTTTGAAATTGGAACGTCCAAAGACTATTTTGACCAATTTTGTTCGCAAGTGGTCCAGTGAAAATCCTTCTGGTACAATGTTTAGCTTTGTCCCCTTTGGCAGTCATCTCGTATTAGCTGACGATGTGACAGGCATTTTTTTTGAAAAGGGACCATCATTTGGCAATCGTAACAAGTTTAGTTTTAGAGGTAACGTTAAATTAGTTTTCCAATTAGATCCAATTTAAAACTACTAGTATATTTCCAGTTGGTCATTGTATTTGATTAGAACCGGACATTACTTTTTTTCACATTGAACCAATCGAGGTCTTTCATGACTCGGCGGTTTCTTGGTAGAATATATTTGAATGCAAAGTTCATGGACAACGGACACAAAATAATGGCAAAAGCTCAATCTCGCTATATCAGGATTGTAGAAAACAATATTATAATGTGCATGCTTCTAGTATAATTAAAAGATGATGTTCAGAGGGCTTAAATTCAATCGACTATAGTTATGCTGACATAATTTGAAATTGAAACCAAGATGTACCCAATATACACACCCCAGAAACAGATTCGCTAAATACACGAATTCAAGAATAAAATATTATTTCTTCCGAGCAGGTTGGTACTCTTATCACAAGATATGATTCAAGCTAAATTACACCAGAAAAATGCTATTTTGAATATTTGTAACATTTATTAGAAAATTAAAATGCACCGGGAAAATGTACCTAACGGACAGCCGCTCGCCATTTTCACTTTCTAAAAACCGGATTTTTCTACAGAAAGCGGATTTAAAGCTATACATGGAAACAATCTAATTAAAATTTGATCTACAAATTGTTCCCTACAGTCACTGCATGGTAGATCTAACAACATCCCATTTTACTTTCTGTTCTGTGACCTTTGACATCAACCAATCAGAATCCAGTCTTCATGATTTTGAAGACATTAAACGTTATGATAAAAGCCGAGGATTTCGAATGAATCATCGAAACAGAAAGTAAAATGGGATGTTGTTAGATCTACCATGCAGTGACTATAGGGAAGCTAATTTTAATTAGATTGTACATGGAAACTACTATAAATCTAGTTACCACCGATATCATGTGATGATATGTCTTTTGTTTCATGTATCAGATTAGTCCTACATGTAATGACAGGAAAAAAAAACGCACAGTCGCATTCTGACGCATGTTGAGGATGGCCTACTAGTATGTTAAAGCGAACATTCATTCCTCTGTAATGATTGACTTTGAAGCATTTGCTATTTTATAACCCAAACTACACACCTTCTGTGTTAGACCCACCTTCTCTGCTACTCTAGATCTATCACAGTTATCATCTTTTCTTTGAACAAGGACTTATAATGAGAAGGATAAGCGTCTCGTGATAAATTGGGAAAAATATCGCGGGATGTGAGATTTTGTCAATGTTTGGACATTATCTCTAAAGCATTAAAACAACATAAATATAATAATGATGGTCACAAAATTTTTTCTAGCACTGCAGTAGATGTCACTCTATACGAAAATACCAATTTTGTGAAATTATGTGTACTACTTTAAAAGCCATTAGGTGCAAATCATGGTGCACTTTTTACCGATGAAAACCGGAAGTGTCAAGAAATCAATGAAAAATGTCTTGATTACAAATTTCAGTCATGTGTATTGAAGAAAGTGCTCGCTATAATGAAACGAAATTTACTCTAACAGCGTAAAATGTCTCAGCTGTCACAAAAAAAACATCATTTTATTAAAATCCATACACTAGTTTTTCAGTAGTTAGCTGCAATGTGAAAGCATATCAAACGTCCCACCACAGATTTTGAAATTCCAAATGGATTGTGTACGAGTTGCGTATCCTTCTCATTATACGTCCTTGCTTTGAAGCATCAGCCACATGGGCCACACATTTTGCTGCTCTTCCACCATGCTGAACTGTTCCCTGAATTTTCACATTTTACCCTCGTATATACAAACGTACTAACAGGACGAACTCGAACACACTCGACCATTTTTCGATCCTCTCCCGACCAGGTCTAGGTAATCAAACACAAATCGGGCTATAATCTGGCTCAATCTGACAAAGTCTGGTTGGTCAAATGAGGGCGGAGCATAAGTCGTACGTGAATCGTAAAGAGATCGAGAATGGTCGAGTGTTAGTCGTGTTAAATCGGGTAAAGGTCGAGTGGACGTCGTGAGCTAGCTCAATCAATGAATTTTATGACGTTGATCGGGATAAAACAGCATGGTGTAGTTGATCGAGTTGGTCTGATCGGCGGTGTAAACCTAACATAAAGGTTGTCATTGGATCAAATTTATTTTCGTAATCTGTTATTGAACCGTTGCATGTTTTGAAAATTGAATTGATATTTGTATGGAAAGTAAGTGAGAACCAAACCGTCAGTCTATTAAAGAATAATCCGAAGACAATGGCACCATCGGGCACATAAATATATGAGGATATCACTTAAATACGACACAGAAAAGAAAAAAAATCGGCAAACGAATGCCGAAGCAAAAAGGAGGCATGGGGTAATTCCAAAATCGAAAATAAGAAGAAAACGAAATCAAAACACGGCATTTCATATTTGCTACAAATCGAGACAGAATGACAAAGAAAAAACAAATATACACAAGTGAACAAGAAGGCTACCAAACTAAAGCACTAGAAGTGTGAAGTCCTACAATGTATCATCAAGTTATATATGGAAGGGTATGCATGATCTGCTCCACACGTGGTCACACTACCAGTTTAAAGTCCGATTTTGTCGAAGTCGGTGTTTTTTAGTACGACAATAAACTCTGGATGTACCCATCGGGCAACGGTTGACATTCCGAAAAATATTGAGAGAATGATTTCATATTTTGTGGGATCTATCATTATGACTTAGTTGTCCATACCTTACCATGATTTGATTCATCAAATTTTGTGCAAAACAGGGTCCTCTTGACATTTGAGCAAAATCCGACAAAAGCGAATCCTAACTGAATTTTTCATAGATTTTATCGGAGTTTGATGACTCTTTTTTTTGCCTTGCATGCAACATTAGATAACTCTCAACCCATTTGACCCATTGCTCTGAACAATATGTTGGTGTGCAAAATTCACAATTATTATGATTTATCAAATTTCTGTTCATGTTTTGGTCTTCATACATTTAATCATTAATTATTTCACAATAACAGATCTTATTTCCGCATGTCTTCTGTAACCGCATGCCAGACTGGCCATATATTTTAGAGGAATCAATAGACCATTTGCCAGTTCTGCAATCAACAGAATGAATTTAGCAAAACCCAAAAGGGAGGTCACTTTTTGAAAAATCTCAAGGGGACAGAATGGTTCCCTGTTTGTGATAACCAACCAAAAAATAAAACATTTTCAATCTAAAATTATGAAAGTTTATAATTTAGCAGATGTTTAGTCAGCAACACAGTTCAAAACCTAATCCCAAAAAGCGCTTACCATGCTTTCAAGTGATACTTGTTTCAAGTAATAAAAATAAAGAACTGTACTAACTTGAAATGTCTTCTCAGTGACTAAGAAAGTATTAAAAATTCGAAAATATGCTAACTTACTGCAGAATCTCATGAATATTGTGTAGGGAATTACTTTGTCCAAACTGGCTAAGCACGAAGACCGTACTTTAAAACAAATGTGCATGCTTAATGTTTGTTTGTCCGGTGTAGGAGTAACTTCCCTTTGAAGGTTTGACCAAAAATCACAAAATTTGACTAGAACTGACAAGAACTTTAGTAACTGGCAAATCATCTATTGCTTTGGTGTGCATATTTGAATGTTGTTCCTCAATTCAAAAGTTCACAGGAATTATTATACATGGGAACTTTCAGTTTTATTATACCCCCGCAACGAAGTTGGGGGTATATTGGAATCACCTTATCCGTCCAACCGTCCGTCTGTCGGTGGACATTTTTTGTACTGAGCATATCTCGGAAACCCTTCAATGTTTGTCGATCAAATTTCGTATGTATGTTAGAAAACATAAGAACTTGTGCATCTCCTATTTGTTGATTGATTCATTGATTTTTTAAAAAGTTATAGCATTTTGGATTTTTAGACATAGAATTTAAACTGACAAACGTTGTCCTAAGCTTATCTCGGAAACCCTTTCTAAATATCTTTTTCAAATTTTGTCAGCATGTTTATTATCTGAAACACGTGACCCTGGCATTTTCAGATTGATTCATTAAATTTTGAAAAAGTTACGGCTACTACTACTTAAGTACCCATATGGAAAATTTTTGTCCGGAGACAATCTCAGACCTTCCTTAGAATATCTTTTTTCAAATTTTGTCACAATGTGTAGTACCTTATGAACTTATACACCTGGTATTTTCAGACTGATTCATCAAATTTTGAGAAAGTTATTGCAACTTTTGTGTTTTGAACTTTGTATACTTTCTTGAAAAAAAGGGGGAGGTACATCATAGTGTTCATACTTATATTGTGTCCACACCTGTACTGTGTCCACACCTGTATTGTGTCGAGACACACTTAAATTGTCATTTACCATATTGATTCAGGATTCAATGAGCGGGGGGTACAACTGGCTGCCATTCGGCGACAGCTCTATTTTGACTATGACGGTTGTGGAGGACACAACTCATCTGAAACTGCATTATAGATCAATTTCATTTGATAATTATGAACCAAAAAAATAATGATAGTTGTATGTCAAGAATTAAGTTATGATATTTTGTTGCATCATCTTTGATATTATTCTGAATCAATTGATTATTTTGTTTAAAACAAGAGTCTCAGAAGAGTTTTTATCATGTTTATCGCTCACCTGGACCATCGCCAATTAATATAGTTTAAGGTAGCACAACAGTCTTTTGAAGGAAATTTTTATTACCTGACTTTAAATGTCTGTAACTTTGTTTTTATTGGTAAAGACACAATGACAAATGAGGTATCAAATAGAAAGAAAATGGGTCGACTTGACTCTTTATGCTCATTTCAATATTATTCCTGCTAAGAAAGAGTGCCTAAATTTCCATATTTGGCAAAAAAAATGGGATTTTTGTGTTATATTTTCAAAACCAAAATACCGTTTACATCTTTACAGGAAGCTAAATTCTTATTTCTTAACGGAAAGAACCATTCACCGAATAATACAACAAAACCGTGTCTCAGATTTTTTATATAGGGTCTCGTTTGAAATTAAATTTTTACCCTGAGAATTTTTTTTTCTTCAAATTTTCAAATTAATTTAATTTTAAAACATGTCTTATATCATAAATCTGAGACACGGTTTTGCAGCAATTAAAATGTTCTTTTAGATAAAAAAAAACAGAATTCAAGTACCTGTTAAGATTTACAAGTTAATTTCATTTTAAGAGCATAACCCCCAAAAAACCCAAAGTCTTTCTCAAATATGGAAATTTAGACATTAATACTTGAAAGGAATACATTTGATATAGCATAAACAGACAATTTAATCATTTTCATTTCATTTGATACCTCTTTTGTCATTGTGGCTTTATTGATTTCAAAGTTACGGGCATACAGTCAGGGACTGACAATATATTTCAAAAGACTGTTTTGCTACATTAATATTCTATGTTAAGTGTCTCATTTTCAATTTATGTTAATAAACTTTTACGTTTTATGGTCCAACTTTAAATTATTTTCCATATTGCCTGCCATCTTGGATAAGGGAGGGTTCTGCAGGACACACTCATGCCATGTTTTCTTTCAGTGCATTCAGCATTTCTTTAGAAGATGATCTTAGTATCCCTTCCCGTAAGGTCCAACGTTTAAATAAGTTTACCGCTGTCTACCATGCAAGATGACACATTGGCGCCAAAGTAAAAGAAAATGGTCACCACCTCATAAGTAATATTCATGCTATGATTCGATTAAATCCATTCAGTGGTTCTCTAGAAGATCTTTGTTTTCATTTTCTCAAAGGGTGTTTTGTGAAATTAGGTTCACCACTGGCAGCCTTGTTAGATGACGGCTACATACAAATGGAACAACACTTGGTCACCTACTAATAACAATCGTTCATGCCAAGTTGTTTTAATCTTTTCAGTGGTTCTCTACAAGAAGATCTCTGTATGCGTTTCCCATAGTGTGCAATGTAATACTTAGTTCACCGTTGCAGTCATGTTGGACTACGAATCGGTACAAAATTAGCAATGCTTGATCAGGACTTAACAAAATTCATAAACCGGTTTAACCCTACCGCTGGCTTTTGCTAGTGCCGGTAACAAGTCCGGCTGTCCCAAGTTTCCTATCGTTGTCTACGTTTGTCTTTTGTCTAATACGTGTTTTTCTTGTGTAGTTCCCTTGCAAATTGTTGCATGTAATTATAATTTTCAGCCATTGTAGGTGTTTCCTGTTATCCGTTTTTGAACATACCATGTTTGTTTAAATCCTCTGAGCGGATCTCTAGCAAAGATCGTTGTATTTATTTTCCAAGAGGATAAAAATAGACTCCTAGAATTAGGAGGGAGTTGGGAGCATATCACATTGTTGTAGGCCTCGTTGAATTCAAGATGAAGAACAACAATAAAAACGTTGTTCCATTGCTTGCTTTAATCATGTATTTGTAGAAACTTTGTCTCATGTTCATTTACTCCATATTCTTTCATTTTTCATTTACAACAACAATGGTCAATAATCTAGGGAAGTAACTCCTAACTAATTTCACTATAAAGTAGTTGTAAAGAAACCAATACCGAAAGTCAAAGGTTTTGTCTAAACCAAAGTTTTCTGTTTAAATGCAAAGGGATATTACACCAAAGTATAGGCAAAAAGACAAATTGAATGTAATTAAATATGAAGAAAACTCTGTAATAAATTAATTTCCTTATCAACGCATATGGACGGATAACATAATCGGACGGAAGTCGTACTGGTACACACATTATTGCAAGTATTCTGGCTTTCACTCCTAGACATTCTGTTCAAGTGTTTAACAGTGCGATGGCATAGTTGCATTCCATATCTGTTACTATGTATTTTATCATACCTGAAGCAAAACGATATAAAATGTTCATTTCTTTACATATTATGTGTTATCTGGACCAATGATATACCCTATATGCAGTATATTCATAAAAATGAAAATTAACCTGCAAAACAAAAATCTCATATATTGAAAATGTTGGAAGAATTATCCTGACATATAATGTACCCGATCAGAAATATTCTGCATTAAAATGACAACAATTTGTATTTCTCTTATAAATTACCAAAAAATCTAGGTATTAAACAAGCAATCTGCAAATAAAATCTTTAGATCTAGGAAACTGTAGGGAAGTTATCTGCATACATGTTGTACCCTATAAGCAATAATTTTGTCCCGACTGCAATCGATACTCGCTGTGAGCGAGACATAGGTAATACTTTCAGGCCACGGCGATGTTGTTAACCTTTGTTAAAATTGAATATCTTTTAAACTATAATATTAACACAGAACATTTTTGTCCACAGATACCTTAAGGTACGAACTAACCGGGATCACATGTTTCAGATGACCCTGACATTGTTTTCATGGTTTACTAACTTCATAAACATTGCGACACAGTTTCGTATTCAAGTCCTTTTCTAAACAACTATATATCTGGATCAACTATATTTTATGCATTAACGTTTTTAGGGAGCACATGACAGTCAGCCACTTTTCAAATGTCTAGGCTGGTATATGTCAGTCAAACATTTCATGTAATCTTGACAGTCATCCCATGGTTCATTTACTCTCGTCATATTTAGTGTATTGTAACATTTTACTGGATAGCATTATTTTTGGTACACTTACACTCATCATATTTGATGTATTGTTACATTTTAGTTGATACATTTCATATTCAGGTGAGACATTTCTGTGTCTACACTTGTTTTCAATATAACTAAGGCTTACAATAAAAATTATCGAATATTAAAATCTTAGTAGTATGTACATCCTGGATAGACAAAATTAACCTGTTAAAACTATATATAGTAATTTGTTGCTACGTTATAAGTATGGTGGAAGCAAAATATCTGTTTGACAACAAACAACGATTTGCAGGCCATAAACATCTTATACTGAAATTTTAGAACAAACAGTAGTCAGATTTTGAAATTATAGATGAAGTTTAACATGCTTTTTCTTCTAAGTGGAAAAAGCCATTTCTGCAGGGATACTGGACACAACACACAATCTTTATTGAGACAGATGTCATCGAAATTGTCATATGCAGAAATTAAATGTACGGTATCTTCGGCGTATTGTATCAAAAAAAAGAATAGTGGACCCAATGCACAATCTGGGAATGTATTAATGTATTTAGGTATTAAACAAAAACACCTGGAGCATATGAAATGTTGAAAGGGTAGAAGTTTGTACTTGTTAATTCCCTTTCTCTTAGAGTAAGTTCTCTGGTTATTTGTAGAAAAATGAAATATAGTTGATGAAGCTTGAAGATGCAAATTTTGCTTCCTTTATACTTATTCTTGTTTTTAGTTTGTTTTGTTTTTTTAAGTAATGCTTTCATATCTTCGTTTACTATATCATTTCCTTATTTATAGCATAAAAATTCAATTAGATTTTGAGAAGTTTTATCTCACCACTTTAGACTAGAGAGGTATTGTATATATGATCACGATGATGTTAAAGAAATCTGACTTTAAAGGCACGCTTTTTCGAAGGCCATCTTTATTATTATTTTTTTTGTATGGACACTTCTCGTAATTGTTAATCTTTAATTTTACTTATTCAACCTTTTGATTCTTTTGCTTACATTCTGTTACATATTTTTTGTTTAATTAGCAAACCATTATCAAACTTTTACCCTACCTGCAGCGTACCATTGTACCATTTGTGTAATAAACCTCAAAATCAAGCTCAAATACTGATTTTTTAAATATTCGAAGATGGTGGTTGTATCAGGTTTTTTATTACTTTCATGTACATATGTATTAAATAAAAGATGATAATTAACTTTCTTTAACAACATCATAGATCATAATTTTAGTTGTTGTGATTATTATCTATTTTTAGGACATGGTTGATTACTACCTTAAATCATACTTACCTCTATTGTCAAAGATATCTTCTGTCGCTTTCGTTTCCGTTTTCTCTTTCTTCTAAGTATTTCAGCATTCTCAGGAGTTGCAGGTGTAATCGGGTCGTATTCTTCTTCCTAAAATTACACATTGTTATTCTTATTGTGTCTATTTATAATAAAACATATAACTACTTACCACTGGCTGTTTGTCACACCAGTCCCATCAGTAAACATCAAAACAATAATTCTTAAACAATTTGCATATTAGGAAATATGCCATGATTTGCTGCATTGACTTTAGGTATCAATTTCAGAAGTCGTTTGACAGAACTTCATTTAAGTTCACCTTATAAATTCATAAGGACGAGACATTCAAATAAAATAAAAACTTGTGACTGGCATTATACAGAGATTAGTATTCATCACCAAAATTCAAAGAATCATATGGATTAAACACCGTGCGAAAGCAATTTATTGGATTATAGACGTCACCAAGTCACTTAAAAACATGTAAAAGTCCGAAGGTCCTGTATTGGTTTTGTAGATTGAATTGCTTCCGTTTACACATCAATTATGGATTTACAAATGTTTTGATTTGTTAAGCACGAAAGAGACATATGTCGTGTAAATGGCCATATGCAGAAACTACATTCACGGTAACTTCGGTAATAAATTCCTTTCAAACGATGTCTAATCAAATGATAAAGCAAAACCGATACTTAACCGTTTCGTTTCGCATGTTATGGTTTGACCTTTTTTTATTAGTATTAAAATGCATTTCTACAGAAACATTTTTACACTTGGAAAAAGATGCCTAGTGTTGACATTTACAAATTTACATACAAAGTGATCAATAGAAAAAAATCCCCAATATTTCATCAGTTACACCGAAATTGATTCGCTACAAATAACTTATATCAAACTACTGAACGACTATGATTTTGTTCGTTTGCTTCAAATTTGTTTAAGTGTTTGCTCCTTCATAAAGAATGATAACTCGTCAATGTTCTCTATGAGAAACTCGTCATTTTGACATCTTACTCGAAATTTGTCTGATGTCCGGATTAAGTTGACTTCCACTTTCTGAAGATTTTGCACTAGCATATCTAAAACTGAAAATGATATCAAGTATGGCTACTTACAATAGCAGATTTCTCATCGTGTTATTCTGATGTTATTGTCGAATTGCTACTGCTATTTTGCAAACCTGATTTAATTGACAAGATTAATATCGTTTGTCGATCGGGTTAATCGATGAAACCATGGCTCACAGCAAATGACATGATTTTACATTTGTCACTACGGGAATGTATCGTTAAATTATGCTTTCCAAAATAGTGCAGCAATTGAATGGAGCTGGAACTTCGTCAAAAAGATTGCTTATTCTTTATTAAAAGCAAAAGCTATCCACAGCAGACTGAGAACAGACGCTCAGGGCAACAAATGAACAAAACAACCCCCATAAAAGAAAAACTAAACAAACAAACAAACAAAAAAATCAAAAAAAAAAAAAAAAAAAAAAAAAAAAAAAAAAAATCTCTTATCGCAGATCTTATAACAAGATAGTATATTATCATATTTCAAATGACCCCCTCCAAGCAGATGGAAGAATTTTGTTACTAACATATCTTAGTTAGACCTAGCCCTGTTTAGCTGCTAGTTTAAAAGGGGTTATCATCTTGTTGCTTAGGATGAACCTGCACTCAAAGCACCACATAATATAATTGGTGATATACCAATAAACTGAAGACTATGTCTCCTTCTTTATATTTTATTTCCTACTAAGCTGGCAACAATTTCTAACGTGAAATAATTAAGACGTTTCAGGATTTTGTAGGATATTAACCAAGATGTTTTGTTACTAAACGTACAAAAAGATTCTCGTTTATAAGGCATAGTCTTCAGATATATTGCCACAATTCCTCGGTCTCCTATCATATATTCATAAAACAGCAACTCAAGTGGGCGACAGCAATCAAAGTATTGAAGTTTTTGGTCATTGGTCATTGCTTTGGAGCTTATGCATTTTGTAAAACTTAATTCATATACACCATTTATCAAAATCCGCTTTACAGCTTCTTTGTTAACAGTAAATGTATAACATAATATTAAATATGTATCAATGTGTGTTTTATCAATTAAATCTTTGTTTTTGTAATTATTTAATTTGCATACATACCTCACTAAGACTGCGAATTGGTTGCGGTACAATATGAAGACCCCCAGTGTAGGACGTACTGGAACCTCGATCGGCTCTATTGATTAATATATCTACTTTATCATGTAGACGTGCTATGTTAACGCTTTGCTGAAAATTGTCATTTAAGTTGTGTATTTGTTCCGACTGTTTCCTCATTTGTTCCGACTGTTTCCTCATTTGTTCCTGTATTGAAGATATTGCTCTAGAAAATGTAGTTGTAGCATCACTTAGACTATTTCTTATTTCTTCTCGTTCATCTGATTGACTTGTTAATAGATTTTCCATCTGCTCATCTAATCTTTCTAAATCTTCCCTTCGAGGAGATATATAATTTGCTCCGCGAGGAGACATATAATTTACATCATTCATAATTCGAGGTGAAACATTTTCGCGTATTGGCCGTCTTTCATTTTCACGGTCTTGTACCTAAAAGATGAAAAATGTGATTATAAATGATAATGCAAAAAAATAATTCCATTACAATACATACTTCATAACAAAGTATCTTTCGAACAGTGCAATCTGCGAAGTGTCCACAGTCAATCTCATTTAAACCATGCATTTATGGTTGACAAAAGTAATCGTATTAAAAAAGTAGAGTCTCACATGAGCCTGTATCGCTCACCTGGTGACTGGTTTTATTCATTGTCACGAAGAAACCACCCATTCATACTTTAAATCAGTTCAACAGATGTTACATTTTCAATCTTGGACGAGTTACAAACATAAAAATTACAAACTTTGAAAGGGACCACCCAAAAACAATTGTAACCAAACTTGGTTCCAATTGGCTCAATAGGTTCAGAGGAGAAGACATTTGAAAGCATTTCCCGTAGGGTCACTATATTAAACTACCGGTATGTTCCACGCTGGCGGCCATCTTGGATGATGTACGAACATCAAAATCACAAACTTTGAAGGGGACAAGCCAAGGACTATTGTGACCAAGTTTGGTTCCTATTGGCTTATAGTGGTTTCAGGAGAAAAGACCTTTGAATGTATTTCCAATAGGGTCCCTATGTTAAACTATGTTCCCGCTGGCGGCCATCTTGGATGAGGTACAACCACAAAAATCACAAACTTTAAAGGGGACCACCTGAGGACTATTGTGACAAGATTTGGTTCACATTGGCTCAGTGGTTTCAGAGAAGAAGATCTTTGAATGCATTTCCCATAGGGTCCTATGTTAAACTATGTTCCCTAGTGGCAGCAATAGATGCTAATCTGCTGGACATATGTAGAAATTGTAGTCCTGGAAAAGCTGACCAATTTTGTAATTCGCATTTAAACTCCATCTCAAACAGTTTTTGAAATAAAAGTAAAAATGTTAAAAAAATCGTGAAAATTCAAAGAAAAAGGGGCCATAAGTCCTATGTGGGTCATCCGATTTTCTTCAAAATTGCAGGAAATGTGGATCTATGCTGACCATTTTTGTTATTTAAACTTTACGTCTATCTTCTACCATTTTCAATATATAAGACTACAAGTAACAAAAAAAAAAACGAAAATTTTATGGAAAAGGGGCAATAACTTCAAGATGGGTTATCGGATATTCTTCAAAATTGCAGGACGGGTAGATCTCATCATGCTGATCATTTTTACATCGTGTCAGATTTCTGATATCTGTAACGATTTTCGGGTAATTTGCAAAAAACGGCAATTTACCCCTTTGCTCTATTTTTTGTAACAGCGGCCATGTTGTTTGGTCTACGGACATAAAAATCACAAATTTGAAAGAGGATACCCTGGTGATGATTCAGGCCAAGTTTGGTTAGTATTGGCCCGGCAGTTTCAGAGGAAAAGATCTTTGAATAAAAGTTAACGGACGAACGGACGATGGACGGACGGACGACGGACCCCGAGTGATGGAAAAAGCTCACATGGCATTTGGCTAGGTGAGCTAAATATTTATAAATAAAAGTACAGCGTTGGATTGTTCTTATTACTGTCAATAATAGGAATTTAATGAACCTACAATAAGTACAATACCGCGATCTATTGAAAAGTTGTGGTGTTTTTTGTATGGTTTCAATACAAATTTTGCATGTCAAGATTGCTTTTTTGTTGTTATTTTTGGGACTACTTTTTATTACTAAAAATAGTAAATTATTGAATTAATTGTTTCGTATAACATTGCTTCAAGATGATGATTTAGTAAAAGTAAAGATTTGACTTTTTTAATCAAAAAATGAAACAAAATAAAAACTTGTCACGATTTTTCATGATTCCTACGTTACTACTACTTTAAAACTGCCTTAGAGTCAAACTGATTCTCGAAAGATATAAGTTATACCTAAAAAAATACGTTTTCTAACAATATGATATAAAAAAATCATGTATCAAGATAGGCCTTTAACAACAACAAAAAAGTATACTGTAGTTTTTGAAGTTTCAAATAACAAAGGTTCCTACGTTACCTATGTTCTAGCTAAATTACATGAAGGGATCGGACTAAAATGTTGGGTACTTCTAAGAAACAAAGCACTTATGAATTTCCAATATTGGTTATGAAATGCCTACAGTCGATCTCTGATGATCCTTCCTTAACTATGAAAAAAAATCCTACGTGACCGATTCCTAAGTTACCAAATGACACAAGTGGAAAAAATATTGTTAAAAATTCCAAGGAATTTACTTTTGAAACAAAGTTTGCATGGACTTCCATCATTTCCATGACAAAGATGTGATGAAATGCCATTTCTTGTGCAGATGTACCATCAGAAAAAATAAATGATTCCTACGTTACCCAATAAGCAATGCTTATCTGAATCATTTTCGTCAAAAGTACTTGCAATTCAAAAATTGGTTTTCAGGTTTCCCAAATTCTATCATTTGCCCACCCTGTCAAAACAATATAAGAGTATGATGATATTATATCTGGGTATGATGATTCCTACGTTACTTTGACACTGGTAACAATAACGCCAGCAAAATATATGTTAACATATGTTGCTGATATCCTGGAATTTTTATACGAATACTCGTACAAACCAAAATAACACATATCTAACAATTTTTAACAACGCTCAATTTTTGGAATTTCAACAATCCAAATGCATGCTTTAAATGAGATTCACTGCCAGTCTTACAAACATAAATTGTTGTAATTGTCCCCCGCCGCACCGCGACGGTGGGACATAGTAATGGTCTGCGTCCGTGTGTCCGTCCGTCTGTCCGTCCGTCCGTCCGTCTGTCTGTCACACTTTCTTGTGGACGCAACTCCTCGGAAACGGTGTATTGGATTATGTTCACATTTTGTAGGATTGTTAGTCACTGTATGTACTAGATCATATCGCACTGCCATTTTGATTAGTCAATTTTTATAGGAGTTATGGGACTTTGACGATTTTTAGCAATACTATACAAATGGAGATCTTGTGGACGCAACTCCTCGGAAACCGTGTATTGGATTTTGTTCAAATTTTGTAGGATTGTTAGTCACTATATGTACTAGATTATATTGCACCGCCATTTTGATTCGTCAATTTTCATAGGAGTTATGGGACTTTTACGATTTTTAGCAATACTATACAAATGGAGATCTTGTGGACGCAACTCCCCGGAAACCGTGCATTGGATTTTGTTCAAATTTTGTAGGATTGTTAGTCACTATATGTATTAGATCATATCGCACCGCCATTTTGATTCGTCAAATTTTGTTGGAGTTATGGGACTTTGATTATTTCCACATTGTTATACAATGGCAAATCTTGTGGACGCAACTCCCCAGAAACCGCTGGTTAGAATTCATTCAAACTTTACAGGATTGTTAGCCACCATTAGTACAAGATAATATTGCGTCGCCATTTCGAGTCTTCAAATTTTATGGGAGTTATAGGACTTTGATTATTTCCACATTGTTATAAAATGGCAAATGTTGTGGACACAACTTCTTAGAAACGGCTGTTCAGAATTCATTCAAATTTTACAGGATTGTTAGTCACCATTATTACTAGATAATATCACATCGCCATTTAAATTCGTCAAATTTTGTGGGAGTTATGGGACTTTGATTATTTCCACATTGTTATACAATGACAAATCTTGTGGACGCATCTCCTCAGAAACTGATAGTCCGAATTCATTCTAATTATACAGGATTGTTAGTCGTTATATGTAATAGATCAAATCACATCGCCATTTTGATTCGACAAATTTTAAGGGAGTTATTGGACTTTATCGACTTAATGCATACTACAACATAGGGAGACTTTCTGGACACATCTCGTTATACTCCAATTAAGGGATTTTGCTAAAATTTTGCTTAGCTATTTGCCACCTAATGCAGTTGATCATATCCTGCCGCCATTTTGATTCTCAAAATTTTACATGAGAAATGGGACTTTTTTTACTTTTCTGCGGCGGCGGGGGACATAGCTACGCGCGTAGCAATCTTGTTAATCAGGAATTAAAAACAATAACTGGTGTAATGGAAAAATACATACTTTTAACGTAGTATTTCATTTCAACACACTGCCTTAGATATAAGACCAGCATTTTGTGATAGTCATTAGATTTTGATCAGTTTTCAAAGTTTTTACTAGATTTTACTATTTCATATCCGTATAAAAGATACTTCGGCCTAATTAATTTTAGTAATTGTATTTAAGACATTATCAGGCAGAACTAATTATCTCCTCGCCCAACGCAGTTGGGGAGGGGATATAGCATCTCGCCCGTCCGTCCGTTCGTGTCCGTCCGAGTGTCCGTCCGTTCGTCCAACCTCAGGATAAAGTTTGCGTTAAGGTTCATATCTGAGAAACTACATGTGGCACATCAATCATCTTTGGTCAGTGGATGCGTCTTGGAGAGTGATGCTGCTTCAGATGATAATTGGGTCACTCTGACCTACATTATACGCTTCAGTGACTCAGGTTAAAGTTTGTGTTAAGGTTCATATCTGAGAAACTACATGTGGCACATCAATCCTCTTTGGTCAGTGGATGCGTCTTGGAGAGTGATGCTGCTTCAGATGATAATTGGGTCACTCTGACCTACATTTTACGATTCATTGACTCAGTTTAAAGTTTGGTACATATCTGAGAAACTACATGTGGCACATCAATCATCTTTGGTCAGTGGATGTGTCTTGGAGAGTGATGCTGCTTTAAATGATTATTTGGTCACTCTGACCTACATTTTATGCTTCAGTGACTCGGGGTAAAGTTTACGTTAAGGTTCATATCTGAGAAATTACATGTGGCACATCAATCATCTTTGGTCAGTTGATGCGTCTTGTAGAGTGGTGCTGCTTCAGATGATAATTGTGTCAATCTGACCTACATTTTACCTTCAGTGACTCAGGTTTAAGTTTGCGTTAAGGTTCATATCTGACAAAAATACATGTTGCACATCAATCATCTTTGGTCAGTGGATGCGTCTTGGAGAGTGATGCTTCTTCAGATGATAATTGGGTCACTTTGACCTACATTTTACACTTCAGTGACTCAGGTTTAAAATTGGGTTAAGGGATATATCTGAGAAACTACATGTGGCACATCAATCATCTTTGGTCAGTGGATGTGTCTTTGAGAGTGATGCTGATTTAAATGATAATTTGGTCACTCTGACCTACATTTTATGCTTCAGTGACTCGGGGTAAAGTTTGCGTTAAGGTTCATATCTGAGAAATTACATGTGGCACATCAATCATCTTTGGTCAGTNGACCTACATTTTATGCTTCAGTGACTCAGGTTAAAGTTTGCGTTAAGGTTCATATCTGAAAAAACTACATGTTGCACATCAATCATCTTTGGTCAGTGGATGCGTCTTGGAGAGTGATGCTTCTTCAGATGATAATTGGGTCACTCTGACCTACATTTTACGATTCAGTGACTCAGTTTAAAGTTTGCATTAAGGTACATATCTGAGAAACTTCATGTGACACTTCAATCATCTTTGGTCAGTGGATGTGTCTTGGAGAGTGATGCTGATTTAAACGATAATTTGGTCACTCAGACCTACATTTTACGCTTCAGTGACTCAGTTTAACGTTTGCGTTAAGGTACATATCTGAGAAACTACATGTGGCACATCAATCATCTTTGGTCAGTGGATGTGTCTTGGAGAGTGATGCTGCTTTAAATGATAATTTGGTCACTCTGACCTACATTTTATGCTTCAATGACTCGGGGTAAATTTGCGTTAAGGTTCATATCTGAGAAATTACATGTGGCACATCAATCCTCTTTGGTCAGTTGATGCGTCTTGTAGAGTGGTTCTGCTTCAGATGATAATTGGGTCAATCTGACCTACATTTTACGCTTCAGTGACTCAGGTTAAAGTTTGCGTTAAGGTTCATATCTGAAAAAACTACATGTGGCACATCAATCATCTTTGGTCAGTGGATGCGTCTTGGAGAGTGATGCTTCTTCAGATGATAATTGGGTCACTCTGACCTACATTTTACACTTCAGTGACTCAGGTTTAGAATTGGGTTAAGGTTCATATCTGAGAAACTACATGTGGCACATCAATCATTTTTGGTTACTAGATTTTTCTTGGAGTGATGCTGCTTCTGATGATAATTGAATTACTCTGACCTACATTTTATGCTTCACTGACTCAGGTTAAAGTTTGCTTTAAGGTTCAATCTGAGAAACTACATGTGGCAAATCAATCATCTTTGGTCAGTGGATGCGTCTTGGAGAGTGATGCTGCTTAAGATGATAAATGGGTCACTCTGACCTACATTTTATGCTTCAATGACTCAGGTTAAAGTTTGTGTTAAGGTACATATCTGAGAAACTACTTGTGACACATCAATCATCTTCGGTTAGCAGATGTATTTTGGAGAGTGATGCCGGTTCGGATGATAATTGGGTCACCCGCACCTACATTTTATGCTTTAGTGACTCAGGTTATAGTCTGTGTAAAGGTTCATATCTGAGATACTACACCAATCCTCTTAGGTCAGTGGATGCCTCATGGAGAGGGATGCTGCTTTTGAGAATTGATATTCTTGAAACTTGACTGAATTTGGAAATTTAATTGCTACAGGCGAGGGGATTAGCTGTCGTTTCCGACTGCTCCCATCTTGTTGCTAATTGATTTAAGGGGGTAGACCTGGGATAGGAGGAGATAACTCTGTTTTCCCTTTTTTATTACTTACAAAAACAAATAGAATCATTACAATAAGTTTTATCAAAATTTTAAAATTGTAAAAAAAAAATTCCACACAGCAAATAAATATTCATTTTTCATGAAAACAAATACCCAACATCCAGTTATTTATAATGAGTGCATTTAACTCTACATTATTGATATGCTGTCCAAAGATAATGAAAATATGTAAAAGTCGGATTTCTTCCAAGAGAGGTAATTTATAGCACAGATTCAGCAATCTTATTGATTTTTACCCACTTTATTCTAAATTAAGAAAAAAATGTGACGGAAGAATTTTCTAAAATTTTAATATATCTTACATATACTAGTTTTCTTTCTATTCTCAGTTTTTGGTGAAAATTAAACGACAGAATTTTTTACAAGAAGCGTTTATTAGTGATCGAAATAGAGTTAAAATTTCAGCTTATACTGTTCAGAACACCCATGTATTTCAGTTCAAACAAGTTGAATTTACTTTCATTATTCATGCTTACTTTCACACATATCTAAACTACAGAATTTTTCTTTTGAAATAAATTAAAATCAAATACAAATTTAATTCGAACCAATTCTAAATAGCATAATCAAGTCCTGAACAGACCAAATAATATGAGGAAACAGGGTATCTTTGATGACCACTACATATAAAATAGGAAGGTAAAAATTGTTGAAAATTGCTTTAAGTCGACATGAACAGGTATAGTTTTAATACTGAAAATATTTTAAAAAAAATTAAACGAGTGGAAAATTTAAGGTTTCCCTAGGTCTACACCCTTATAAGACATTTCAATTTTCGAAACAATATTTTGATAGCATGAAGTACACCAATAACGTATAAACATGATTCTTTTGCTACTTTTATATTTACAGTGTACAATTTTATTAGACTATTCCTTTCTAAATAGCCTAAGCATCTTTTTTTCAATATCACAAATGGCTTAAATGTTATAATAAATCTTCGAAACAGCAGTTGATGTAGACATGACAATCCCGCATCCATGGATCATTAGGTTAAAAAGCATGGATGTAGCGTTGCTCCACAATTAGCAATGAATTCCGCTCAAATTGGTGCTAGGGGCCGTCTTGAACTTACTATGAGGTATGAGTAAAGCTCATTGTTGGAGGCCTCACGGTGACTTCAAGATGAAGAACAACAATAAAAGCGTTGTTCCATTGCTTATTATTACCATGTATTTTTAGAGACTTTGTCTCATTTGCATTCACTCCATATTCCTTCATTGTTAATTGTGTTACCTCCTGATTGGCATTCGAATTCACACATGCATTGGTAGTAGTACTTTCTTCTAGACCTTCTAAAATCAAGAAAAATGTCTATTATATTAATATCACACTAAGTATTCTTAAGTTATCTAGAACTGTTAGTCGATATGATTGCTCATTTAAGGTAGTAGACATAGGTTAAGGGAGATAACTATTTTATCAATTAGGTGTTTGAAACAGGCAATTTTACCGATGCTTTTAAAGCATTGGTGTCTAAAAAAAGATTTAAATAATCTACGTTACTTAGAAGAATATATCTATGAAAATAGTTAAAACAAACATACAAGTGATTTTTAAGAGATATGTCCCTTAACCTAGGCCTACTTCCTTAATAAAGAGTCTCAAAGCATTCTACTTAAGATTTGTGAACAAATCTGGAGAAGACATTATATCCTTAATATTGAAATGGGATAATGAATTGGAATTTAACAAAATACTCTTTTAATGTCATACATTACTCAATTGAAAAAAAATGAAAGGATATGGAGTGGATGTACATGTGACAAAAACGCACACGATACATAGAAAACTCCATTTAAAATATGAGTACATTTGTTATACACTCAAGTTTATTTATGAGTAATACCTGAAGTCCCATTGTTGTTTTCTAATGTAGTAGGAATGGCTGTACCATGATGAGTAGTTTCGTCTCTTTGATCATCTTTTTCGTAATCCGGTATAGTTTCCTGCTCCGGTTCTGTATGTGAAGTATTCTGAGTTCCTTCATTAGAACGTTTCCGTTCTTTGTCTTTCTTCTTTTTCTTTTTATGCCTTATGTTCAAATTTTGGGATTTTTTTAGCTTTGAGCTATTGCTTTCGAAAACAGAAGGCTGACTTTGCTGGATGGAAGCACCAGCTAGTACGGAGGTTGTATTTACAATTGCATTCTGGTGACTGTCGTTATAGGTAGATAGTGTGTCCCCATTATGACAGGTGTCCTGCAATGATGTAATATCGTTTTTCGAATCCTGCAACGAGGGAATGTCCTCTGTCTTATTGATACTTTTCAAATCGGTATCCTCTTGTGCGTCTGCATTTTGACATGGGTCTTGCATTGATGTTATATCGCCTTTAGAATCCGGAAACGAAGTGATGACTTTTGTTTCGTTGATACTTCTCAGGTCTGTATCCTGTGATGTAGATATGCTGTCCTTTGAATCAACGAGTTTATCTTCGTCATTTGTTTCCTCGTCTTTATTCCAAGTTTTGTTTGAAGGTCTGAAAATTATCACATAATTTTTTTATCAGGAACAATTACAATCATATTCTGTATATACATTGCCCACAACTCCCGATTTTACTAGCCAAGTTTTCTTACAATCAACTCGATGAGTGCCCTGTGATCGTTTATATGTTGTATTGTCTATTGGTCCCTTTGTCGGGCAAAGGATGACAGTGTTTGTAAGACTTCTTTGCCCGATATATTATGCTTGTTGACTACCCCGCATCCATGAAAAACAGGATAAGTGAATTCCGCTCAAACCGGTGCTAGGGGCCGTCTTGAACTTACTATGAGGTGGGAGTGCCTGCTCTTTATTGAAGGTCTCATGGTGACTTCAAGATGAAGAACTACAATAAAAGCGATATTCCATTTGCTTAATCTTAACATGTATTGATAGGGATTTCTTCCCATGTACATTTACTCCATATTCCTTCATTTGTTCATAACTAATATAATTTTTGATTGTGTATAAAGAATTTACATTTGTATTTTTATGTTAATATCAGACTGACATAATGATCTGTTCTGATAAAAAAAGGATAGTACATATATAAGTTCTTAACTACACCAGGGATTGGTAACACAAATTATTTTCTCGCTTTGGTTTGAAAATGAGTTCTTGACTTTTCAACGTTCTAGTCTTAATGGTAAGACCAGAATCAAATTAAAGATGGTGAAAGAACTTAAAAAATTGAACTCAAAGGATATCTGAGTAAAATTATCTTAAGAGATGATCGATATATTAGGAATTATTTGGACCAGATGAAGATGTTATTTGCAATTTGTAGATATATTACAATTAACATGAATTTCATTTACTTAGTTTTTCTTCTCAGAATTGTCCCATTATGTTAAAAATTAGTGTCAGATACATTTCTGCAATGTGCGTAAACAAAGTTTATCCTTAAATTTTGTGTAAAAAATCGAAATTGCAGACAAATACCTAAATTATGCCACTGCTTGTGGACTGTACGTCCCCGATGGTATTCACCAACCCAGTAGTCAGTACTTCAGTGCTGACCCGAAAACCGATTTTATTGAAACTTACAATATCTAAATTTTACAAAATTTTGTTTAAAACTAAGGGGTATCTTCCTCGTGCATAGCTCTGTGCTTAGCTGAATTTAGATCCTTTTGGTTATTTGTTCTCTATCAGCCCTAACATATTTTCGGTTAATGGACTTTCAAAGATTTTGGTTTGATCTGCACTGATGAGACATTAGTTGCCGAAATACGCAAATGAAGAAAATAAATTAACTGTCAATTCGGCATTTTGTTATTAATTATTTACTAGCACAATTCATCAAGATTACTTAGAGTTTAAAAAAGGGAAAAGCAAATCCTTAGGAATAGGTGTCAGGTCCAGTCTATTATTTTGAGTATTTGCAAACGAATATATAATGATTATAAACATTATAATGATTTCTGACAAAAAAGGGATTGAACCCTCATGCAAAGCTCTGTCCTTAGCGGATTTTGGCTTTATATTTAGATTATATTGGTTATTTGTTCTCTATCAATTTTTTAACATCTTTGATTTTATGGTCTTCCAAACGTTTAGATTTTATCTGCACTGAAGAGACACAAGTTGTAGAAATGCGCATATGCAGAAATCAAATTCACAGGAACTTCGGTATTTTTTTGTAATTCTTTATGTTTGCAATTGGTACTTTACATGATGTACATAAACACAATAATGAACACAAACGTGACAAAATAAAACATATACGGATACAATTAACACACAAAAACATATAGTAACATATATATTTCATAACAGAAGTGAGAAAGCATGAGAAACTGTAGTTTATATTACTAGTATAACAAAAACATTTGCACTCAGCCACTGAGAAGAACTTCAAGTGGTAACCACTTTTTACGTATAAAATCTCTTTGTGATTGTGTCAAGTATACTCCTGAAAATTTTTCTATATGCATGTAGTATTTCAAAAATTCTATACCCCCCACAATGTGAGGTATAGAGTTCTTGCATCTACACACATAAATATAATATTCTAAAATAAGAAGAACATTTTACACAGTGTTGCTCTGTTCTCCATTTGCAGCCATTCCAAAAATTATGTTTGAAACATTAACATCTATAGTCAAATTATAATTTTCAAAAAAGCTACAAATGGACAACCAGAAATTCTTTGAATGATAACATTCCCAAAATAAATGAACTAATGTCTCTGGTGTTTCAAAACAAAAAGTACAAAGTTCTGTTTCATTTAATTTACATTTGTACAAAAAGGTATTTGTTGGAAGTATTCTATGCAGTAGCTTAAACTGAAAATTTTGCAGAAGTGTATTACGGGTTATAGAAAAGGGTAATGAAAAAATTCCTTCCCAATTTTCAATATTTAAGCCAAGTATATAATTCCATTTATCTTGAGAATTGGGATTTTCTTTCATTTTCTCAAGGTAGGTTTTATAAAAATATTTACTAGGTTTCTTTAGATGTTTTAATTTTTCAACAAAACTACTAATAACAATGTCCAATTTTTCTTTCCGTACCAGGCTTCTCTTCCAATCTACTGGAATTGCATTAAGAATGCCATAGAACTCAATAAAATTGGTGGAAAGATTTCCTCCATGTTTATCTAAAAACTCTGTAAAATTTAAAAACCTTCCATTGTCTGACATTAAATCATTTATAAAGAATATCCCATTTTTGCAATAGTTCGTATTAATACTCATATTCTCTTTTACTTTAATCTTCTTATTTAGCCATAAAGGTTGTGATGGAATATCATTTGTATTTTGTAACTGAATCTCTTTATCAGTTTCAACAATTTTTGAAAAATTAACAAAAATATCTTCCCAGAATCTGTTCAGTTTTGTAGATATCCACCTTATACCCCCTTTATCCAGAAATAAGACTTTATCGCCCCCATATTTTTCTAAAGTGCCCAATAACAATGTTTTCCATGGCGAGTAGTTCAGGGGATCAATTAATTTACTGAGCCATGACATTTTCAATGAATAACAGAAGGATTGGATATGTGGTACCTTTAAACCAATATCTCCAAAGTCATTTATCATAACAGTTCTCTTAATTTTATCAGGTTTATTATCCCATATAAATTTGTAGAAAATCTCCTGGAATTCTTTAAAGATAGAGTCTGGAGGGTTTGGCAGAACTGTCAAACATTGAACCAAAAGTGGTAATGCTAATGTTTTTATGACTGTCACTTTACCTATATATGATAAGTCTCTATATCCCCATACATTCAACAAATTCCTAACTTTTGCAGTCTTGTCTATGAGATTACACAAAGTCTTGTCACTGTCATATAAATTAACATTAATTCCCAATAATTTAAATTTTCCTGAATTGTTCCAGAAGAGTTTTTTGTCAGGTAAAAGACATTCATTAGAACCCAGTTTTGAACCAAACCATATTGCTTCTGTTTTTTCCAAGTTTACTTTCAATCCAGCATATTCAGAGAAACGATCAAATATAAACAAATCACTTTCTAGAGATTTTGGATCATCATCTAGTGTCAAAGACGAGTCATCTGCATATTGACTTAAGAGGTATTCGGAGTCATTTATTTTTATTCCACCAATATTTGGATCATTCTTGAGTGATGAACTAAGAAGCTCAAGAACGAGAATAAATAAATAAGGAGATAATGGATCTCCTTGTCGAACCCCCCTCTCCAAAGAGAAGAAGGTGGACAAGTGACCATTATTGCCAACTGTACTTGTAATATCGCAGTACAAGCATTGGACCCATTTACATAATGTTGGCCCGAAACCGTAAAAATTTTAAGTTTTTTCAATAAAAGACCACTCAACCATATCAAAAGCTTTTTCAAAATCTATCAAAAGTAAAAGTCCAGGGATTTCATCCTCTTCTAATTTTTCAATTAAATCTATTATAATTCTGATACATTCACCTATGTATCGCCCTTTCAAAAAACCCTTTTGGGTTTGGCTAATTATATTTTGAAGAACGGGTTTTAATCTATTTGCTATACATGATGATGCTAATTTTACATCAACACATAGAAGTGTTATTGGACGCCAGTTCTTCATGAATTTTTTATCCTTCCCCTCTTTTGGTAAACATGTTATCATGCCTTGGCGTTGGCTAATTGAAAATTTACCCTTGTCCAAATTTTCATTTAGACTATTCAACAAAAAATACTTTATATCATTCCAAAAAAATTTATAAAACTCTGATGTGAAGCCATCTATTCCAGGAGATTTGAAATTTTTCATATTCTTTAAAGCTTGATGACACTCCTGCATTGTTATTTTCCCTTCACATGATGTTATCTCCTCATCTGAGGGTTTCACAATGTAAGGGTTGTCATTATCAAAAAACAAAGAATTATGTACATCTTCCAGTTTCGGAGACGAACTAGTGTACAACTTTTTATAAAATTTCTTTTGTTCATCCAGAACAAATTTTGGATCAGTTATTTCTTTACCATTTTCATCAATCAATTTCGAAATAACTTTTTCAGTATAATGTTTTTTTCGCCAAATTACAGAAATACCTAGAGCTTCTTTCACCTTCGGCATGCCATTTTGCTTTTGCCCTAGTAATAATTCCATTTATTTTTTCTTCTCTAATTATTTTAATTTTCTTTTCTATTCGGTCAATTTCTTTCAATAATTCAGCAGTTTCATCCATAGAACATATAATTTTAGCCATAGTTTCATTCAGTAAAGATTATTTTACAAATAGTTCCTTTTCTTGTGTATCCTTTCGTTTTTTAAGCCAGGAACTATATGATATAGTTGCCCCCCTTATTTTCATTTTCACAATAGATGGCTATCAACAGAATACTCTTTTTCAGGATCATCAAAATTTATATTGTGATCCACTTCATATTCTAAAATTACGTCTTTTATCACCTCTTTAATCTTATTAACAAAATCCACATCATGTAGTAAACAATTGTTAAATTTCCAAGTCCCTGGGCCTCTACTACAATTTATAAATTGAAGTTTTAAACTAACTGGGGAATGATCTGACCTATAACTAACTCCAATATTTGTCGATAATACAGATGACTCGATGTCTGATGAGACCAAAAAATAATCAGATCGGCTTTGTTTTCTATTTGGACCTCGCCAAGTAAAGCGTCTAATATTTTGGTACTTCTCTCTCCAAATATCGGTCAAATCCAGGGTTTCCTTCATCTCTAAAATTTTCAATTGTGACTTTGGATTATTTTTCATTGAATAATTGATAGTATCAATTTCATAATTTTGGACGACATTCCAGTCACCAACTAATATGAGAGAAACATTATCCAAAAGATTTATCTTATCCTCTATTTTTAAAAAAAAATCTGGTCTATCTTCATTTGGACCATATAAAGCCACTAATGTTAATCTGTGATCCTGCAAAGTAATATCTAAAATTATAAAGTTTCCATGCATGTCTATAAATTCACGATTGATTTTAAACTCAAAAGAATTTTTAAAAAGAATGGCTACTCCTCTGCTTCTGCTGGAGCAAGAGCTAAACTTGGTTGTATATCCCCACTCGTGATGCCATTTCTTCTCATTTTCAACAGAAGAATCTGTATCTACTAGCACAGTAATATCATATATATCTTTGCATTTTGAAAAAACATCATTTCGCTTGACAGGATCTGCCAATCCCCTACAGTTAATTGAGCCTATTGTTATACTTCGGTATTTAGTTATTTGGAAGTCACTTGATAATTAATTGATGCCCTTAAATATTTTTATGATGACAGCGTGAAGATAATGTAACCATACCGTTTCTTGAGCTTTACAATGGCGAAAAGGATTAATATTAAGATTAACAGACCAAAAAATGCACCAAAAAAAATTCCAGCAATTTCATCACTTTCTTGCTTTCCACTGCCATCGTTTGAAATGCTTTGCTGAAATATAATCAAAACATGCATATAATATACACATATGTATGTTTAAACAATTCCTTTTCAATGGATTAAGAATTTGAAAATTTATCTACTTTTTCAACAAATCCTTTCACTCATCTAAGAAAGAATGTTCATTATACATCAATATACAATGGGTTATTTTTGATTTTATGTTTTGATTTTTATCTGCACTAAAGGGAAAAAATGTAATGAAGTGTTGCTCTGCACAAAATTCATTCATTTTGGTATATACTATTTTGTTATGTCGAAAAACACCGTTTATTCACTTAGGCGGCGCTATCTTAAAATAACCTGATAAAATTCTATCATATATATATATATATATATATGCCTCTCCTGGTGAATTATTAGATTATTAGCCCCCGAGGGTATTCACCAGTCCAGCAGTCAGTACTTTGGTGCTGACCCGAAAACCGATTCTATTTTTAACCTTACAATATTTAAATTTTTGTATATTTTGATGAAAACTAAAGAATATTTCACTCATACAAAGCTCTGTCCTTAGCTGATTGTCAGTTTTAAAAAGGTTCTGGTCTTCAAAACGCTTAAATTTTATGTATGTGGGAGATACTCCTTAGTTTTAAACAAAAAGGTTGTGCGTTTTTTTTTAACATCTGTG